>CANUEP010081609.1:0-91691 GCA_947857235.1 Jatropha podagrica | reverse complement strand
TATTCAAATTCAAAAAATTTTTTTTTTTTTTTTTTTTAAACCTAAAATTTTTATAAACCTCAATAAACCCCCCCCCCCCCCCCCCCCCTTAGGCTGTGCCATAACTATATATGAGACCCACAAAAATAATTAATTTTACCGAATAGACCCTTAGTCTTCTTATTTATATGAATATGAAAATCGCGAATTCGAGTCCTCTCGATTACAATAATTTTTACCAGCGTGCAAATTTCAGAAGTATTTAGTAATCTTTTTCTAACTATTTTTATTAGGATTAACATCCATCACTCATGTTAGACTCGATATCTCATAATGTCCATCTAATTATAAATAATATTCTTCTAACTTTAAAAATTTAATAATTAAGTTCAAAACTAAAGTTTACTTAAATTGTACAATTTAGTTTAAGTGATAAAAAATAAAAAAAAAATTAAATAAGAGAAGATTAATAGGAAAGAAGTAGTAATAAATTAAAAATAAAAAAAGAAATATTTTAATATATAATATGTATCATGAGAAAATATAACTTTGAATTTAGAAATTTAAACTTAATTCGAGCTAAAACAATACAAAATAGTTTTTTATTGAAATAAAAGCTAAGATTCAACTTTTAGTTATTACAAAATATGCAAAAAAACAGTTTCACTTACTAATTAAAGGGAAATGCGAAATGCAATAGCTCATTCAATAATAGAAACAATTTAACCAATTTATGTCTTTTGTTCTCTCTTTGGTATTTTTTTTTATTTTATTGTCTGATTTACCGCCGATCGTCTTCTTTAATCTATTTATCGGCAATTCTAATTTTATTTTGTTATTAAATATCAAGAAAAAAACTTATCAAATCTAGGACTACCCTTACATCATAGATCCTTTTATAAATCCAATACAATTTTACAGAAAAAATAAAAAATAAAAAAAGCCTAACCAGATTTGATAAGTAAAAAGAACCTTGGTGAAGTACCTGACCAACCAATACAAAGAAAAATAGAGAAAGTAGAAAAAATTCTCAAGCCAATAACTTAAAACCTACCATTTTCCATTTTAACCCTGAGAAAGCAGTACCTGACCAACCAAAAAACCGAAGAAGCAGCAGAAGTTAATTGACAGTGGTTCATTTTCCTCTCTTCTCATTGATTTTTTATTCTATTTAGTTTTTTTTTTTAATAATTTCAAAACATGTGATGAATTTAGAACGGAAATTGAATTTAATCTCTCCTAGGTCTTGAGTGTTTTTGATTTTTTTTAGTGGGTTTGTGTGTTTTAATTATTAATTTTTCTCATTTGATAGAGTTGTTCCTTATTGTTTAGGAGTTATTATGTGGATTTTCTATTTCTCCCACAATTTGAAATACAAGATGGAGTATTGGTTGTTGCTTATAGTTGGAGACTTCAAATCTTCAAGTTTAGATGAATTTTTTTTTTATCAATGGAGTTTTATAGTGCGGCATGTTATTCTAAGAAAAGTTTGGTTTTGTATATTAAACTCTTTTGTAGATGTAAATTATAACAAGTTTCTAAAAAATAAATTAGGGATAATATTGTGAAAAAAAATTTTTGTCTCCCTATTTGAAGGTTTTGGTATAGGCAGCTCTACGTAATCCAAGATGCCCAAAGGTTTTAAACTCAGACTCACATGTTCTAGACCTTTATATATATGGCAAGCTGAATCTTTATAGTTGAATAATATCCTAAGACCCTCGAAAGATGCATGGCTAGCCTAGATTACAGGTGGAGTCTAGGCACCACTAGAACTTAAAACGCTGTAAAACCGTAGCAATCTCAACTTATATTTATTATTGCAATAAAGATGTTTGGCTCATGTTGAGCCTGACACAATAAGAACAAATAAGAATTTTGCCTTGTTGAATTACAACAATGCTCCTTTTTTGAATTTGGGCGGAAAATAGTGCACTATACGAGAAAAAAATAATGATTTCTTGTGTTGGATGATGTGAATGCAGATTTTTTACTTGTTGCACATAAAAATAGTGTAGCCTACATGCTACACATGTGGCATGAGAAGAAGGATGTGGGTCCCGTTTATATATGGCACAAACACAAGAGGGGTAGGGTGAATTGAGTTTTTTAAAAATTTGACTTTTAAAACACCAAATCAGAATTCTATTGTAGTAGAATTAGAAAGATCCTGAGAGTCAGTTATCAAATTTAGAACTTTCTCAAGATGCTATTACAAGTTTACAACAACTTTGTGAAAAACAGTTATTGTGTTTAGAGCTGCTTCACAAACCTTCTGTAAAATTAGAATATCTTTGTGAAGTATAGTAATTATATTTAGAACTGCTTCATAAAGTTACTGTAAGATTAGAAAAACTAATTATAACTCATATTGTGAATTATACTAAATATAAAAAGGATAGATTAGAACTTTGTATAATCATAATACAAAAATCTAGAGTTCTAATGTTTCATAAAGATAAAGCTTATTCACGTTTAGAGACAAAACCTTAAACAACTTTGCATTTCTAAAAATATTAACAGTTGTATAAACAAAATATAATTAAGCACAACTTTAGAAAATAAAATAAGATAAACACAGAGATTTGCAGTGGTTCAACATTAACTCTCCTACATCCACTCCCCAATATGCATATTGAGATCCTCCACTATGTTATCTCTTTTTAAGAGTAAGAGACAAATCAACAGTTACAAGAAAAGTAGATTTAACACCTAAATCTGACCTTAACCCACTAGATTACATAGGTTTTAGTTAATATCTACCCTATATGTTTTGTAGAAAACACAAAAAAAAAAAAAAAATCAAATTAAAACATTAAAATCTCACACAAAAAGAAGATTGTTTAATAACCTTTTATATCATCGCTTCTCAACTAAGCCATCACACAAAAGGTTTTTGTTTAAAGGGCCTTTAGTCTACAACAGATTACAATAATCTACATAGACAGAGAGAAATGCATTTATATGCACAAAAAGAACAGAAAACAGATTTAAAAATAAAAAGTAAAACTTACTAGAATTATTTTCACTTATAAATATCTCTTGAAGAATAAAGATGAAAACAAATGAAGAGGGTTGAAGAGAGAGAGCTTAGAGAGATTTTGAAATATGAACAATGAGCTTTTTACTTTTTTTCAACGTTTTCTCTTGAGAGAGAGGAGTTTATAAGAAAGAGAAATAAAACCATTATAAATGACGTGTGAGTTTTGCTGTAAGTTGTGATGATTGATTTTGATATATAAATTCAAAAATTAACCCAGTATGAGTTGCATTAATGAACTGTTGAGGCTCTTCACATAAGGATGGAGTTGAAGAGTTTAACTTAAGAAAGTTGTTTAACTTTTAATAAAAAACAGTCAACTGTGTTTAGAAAATGTCAGTTGTATCAGATCAGAAACTGCTTTTTGCAGAATTTCATTTAATAGTCATCAAAAGTTTTATCCAAAAATCTTTTTAAGTAATCTTGAGTAATCTTCTCTTAATAATTTTTATACGAAAGCATTTAAAAATAATTTTTGAGAAAGAGAAAAGTAGATTTACACTTATAATCATAGTTCTGAAAATCGGACTGGAGCAATCGATTCAATTGGAAACCGGACTATGGTCCGGTTCTGATTGTGTTGGAAAATCGAAAAGTGAAAAAATCGGAGTGGATCTGTCAAAATCGGTAAAAAATCGGCTAAAAATCGACGAATCGGACCGGTGAAAAATCTATTCGATTCAAATCTGGATATTTTTAAAAAATAAATGGGTTTTTTTTTTTAAATTTGGGCCTCTAAAAAATTAGGCCCACTAATTTGTTAATCTTTGGGCCTTTTTATTTATAAACCCAAATCCTCATATATTAATTAAATGAAAAATAATAATATGTTTTATGGTAATTATTTTTTTATTTTAAATTTTTTTATTTTTTAAATTTTTAATTATTTACTAATTTTTATTTTTTTTGTAAAATTCAAATTTGAAAATTTAAATTTATTTCTGCGTAAAATAACTTTAACACAATAATAATATATAAATTTATTTGGTTTGCATAATCATAAAATCTTGAGATAAAATTAACTTTGAGCCAACAATCTTTCCCTCTATTATGATGACAAAATCAATAAATTCATGAAGAATAAGTATATATGCTTCTCTAAATTCATGCATATCAATAAAACACAAGTTCTAAATTCAATAAATTTATCGTGAAGTAAGATTGAAACTTATAAACTCCCCTTGAATAGGTGCAAATGAAGCTTAAGAGATTTAAAGCAGAGTACAAATGAGAAACTAACTTTAGAATTAGGCCGAAATTCTAAAATCTAACGGTGACAAACATTTCTTAATATAAACATATTTTGTTCATATAAAAATAAAACATTAAAACAAAAAGAATTCACAGTTTAGAGAAACATTATAACTCAAACCGAATCTGCATCTACTTTCAAATGTATTATCCACTTAAATGAAATAAATAAATAAAAATGTAAACTTAAGAACCGAATCCACTTATAAGCATAGACAGATGCATTTACAATATATAATATATTAATTTTACCAATCGACTTTGGGTCAAGATCAAATGAAGGGAATTGCACCTTCAACCTTTCAGCATCTTGTCACTAGACAGAGCATTTGCTTTTTATTTTATTAAATTTTGATAAATGTTAATTGTTTTAATAATTTATAATTATTAGATTTTTAAGTAATTTTTTATAAAATTTTAAAAATTAAATATTATATAAATTAATTTTTTATAAAATGTGATCTTAATTAATAAAAAATTAATTTAAATTTTATGCTATCAAATATTATAAAAATTAGCATTTGACATTTTCACCGTTCAACTGTTACCCAACACCAACGTTGTCTTTCGTTCATAAGAACTAAACCATCGAAGTTTCCCCTGGTTTTACTTTCGTTGAATTAGAAGTTATCTAAAAGAAGCTTATACTGAAAGCTTTGGCGATCTTATTATATGAATATTATATAACATTGCCGCTTCCATTGTTTAAATGTAAAATTACCATTTGCTACTGACTGCTGATTTGGAGATCAGTTTTCTTTCCGTTCATGGTTTCTCTTCTCAATTGCTTTGTGTTATAAATAAATTTAAAAGATCTATAATTTCTTTGCATTCAGTTCAAATGGAAAAATCAAATCACCTGAAATTGTGCAAAATTCGTTCTCAACCGAGAAAGTTCGGAATTTCATTTGTAGTTGCAGATAGAGTTGCTACAGAAATTAGTGACAGAAAGAAGATCAGAGGGAAGAATCCTTTTAGAATTTGTAGAATTCCAGTAGATGGGCCTTGGGGATTTCATAGAATTGTGCAGGAGGCTGAAAGACAGAGTCCGCCATTGAAGAGCTGGAGTGAAGATGGAGGAGGAGAAAGAGCAAATTCCAAAAAGGCTTATCACAGAAGTCGCTTCAATGACTGGCATTCTCAAGTCTTTTACCCTTACAGAAATCTTTTCAGCGATTGAAGATTAATTGTTATTGGCTGTGAGATTTGTAAATTTTGGTATATCATAGCGATAGCAAGTTTAAATTAATTGTAATTGTATAGTACAAAACCAAGTTAATAGTTGAATTCAATTGGATCATTAAAATTTTAAATCAAAGTTAATAGTTACGCTTTTTTTATTCATTATATATTTCTCACCATTTATTTTTTTGAATATCTTTTTTTTGGTTAATTTGAACAAATTTGAATTTCAATTATATATATTTTTTTTATCTCACAACTCTTAACCTTTGTTTGCATGGCTATAAAATTTGGATGGAAGTAAAATAAGGCGTAAAAATTTCTATAGGTTATCGAAATTTCTTATCTGGTTTGAGGTAAAATATGAAGAAGGGTATACAATAAATTTGGATGGATATAACATTTGGATAGGTGTACAATTTGAATAGATGTAAAATACATAGAAGAGTGTAAAATAAATTTATTTTACATCCATTTTAACTTCATTTTGGCAGAAAAATGAATATTAAAATTTTAAGGTAATTTTTAAGAGGAAGTTAATATTTTTAATGAACACTCTTACTTTAAACTACATGCAAACAACTAATAAATAATATCAAATGTTTATTAAAACAACTAATAGCTGATAGATAGAACTACTACTAAACACAAACAATCATTATTTTCGTTCCTAAATATTTATCACATTTGAAAAAATATAATATTCTAAAATATTTATCATATCCATAGTTTCTAAAAATAATATACTTTTCTTTCACATTACCAATTGCATTTGACGGACAATTTGAATTTATTGCTTCAATACCTCAAAATTCAGTATTCTTATTATAAATTAGAAAAATTTAATAATTTTCCTAATCAACGTAAAAATCTAAATATGATAAACATTTGCTAAAAGCACCCTTAAAAACATTTTTACACTATCACTAAGAAAAAATTATTAGTCAATTAATTTGTAAAAATACAACTTTAATAATGATCTCACCACAAATGCAATTATTATTTTGCATCATTTGGCAAGAAGTCCAATTACTGAATTAATATTTTGCTAATTCATTTTCCAAAATTAATATTTTATATTTCAAGTGGGCTATGTTTAAGCATCGGCCTTCATGGGTAGGTAAGGGCCCATGATACAAGGTAATTGCTTCAGCTTCTTTGAACATACAAAAAACAGTAGATTATTCTACCATATGTAAACATATATTATATCCTCAAAAACCATTTGTGTTGTTTAAACTTTTTGATAAAGACCCTCAAATCAATAAACTAAAGTTCAACAATTAATTGAAACTGTTGCCTCCAAACTTGACTTCTTTACCATTTTTAGCAATTCAGAAACTCAAGTTTCTGCACAATGCTGTCTTCAAGCCAAGTACCAAAGAATGAAATTGTTAATGTCAAGTAAAAAACATTCCCAATTTAATGCATAGAGGACAATTCAGGATATTTAATAGCACCTCATAATAAATAATATTGTCTCTGTAGGGAAGGTTGTGCAAATCCAAAGAAAACTAGAACAGTGCAGCATTTAGTTTCAAATTAGCAACTGATTAACTTCCCGCTTTATTTGCTTTCTTGGTTGGAACTTCCAAGTCCGTAAAACCCAGAAACAAAATTTCATAACCAAAAGATACAGCAAAAATGAATGGCAATGACAGTTGGCCATAATATAGTTACCATGAACTAAACCACCTGTCAACCAAATAATACTAATGGTAAAATTGAATAGGAATGGTAGTTCATTGTGATATAATAACATTGGATTAAACTCTGTCAGCCACATAAAATCTCCAACAATGCAGAGTGCCTCCCTGCTCTCCAAACAATATCACATCTTCTAAATGTTTAGACTCTGTTTATTGTTCATACCTCTCTGTTCCCCTTCATTTAAATAATATGTCCCTCACATGAAAAGAATGACCTAACTTACCTTGCAAAGTATGATACAGAACTATAGGAACTCAAGCTGCGGCGGAATGTTTAACTTCATGCTCTTCAAGATTCAGAGCCTGAAGCAGCTTTGGCCAAGATTCTGGGATTCCTCCAGGAAGTTCGAACTCCAACAACTTCCCACGATGTCTGTAGAAATCTTCAACAGGTTGACTCTGCAGTAACAAAAAAAAAAAAAGAAAAAAAATGAGATTTTACAAAGAGTAACTGAATGGAGGGGAAAGGGCTGTTCTACTACAAGCTTATTAGATCACAAGGAACAAAGAGAAAAATAGTGACACAGAGGTTCAAAAGAAAAAAAAAAAATCCTGAAAGATGAGCAGCCGTGAGGTTTTATTAAGTGTTTGCATGCTGCATGTCATTAGTAAGTGTGAGAGTTCTTTGAATAGAATAGAGATGCCACTTCACAATTTATAGCACTCTGGTATGCAAATACAACTGAGGTGCATAAGAATTAATGAGAATCAAATATCCGTATGGGAAGTCGGATACATGTGTAAGTTGTCAACCATTCTGTATCTTTTGGCTGTATAGGTATTCAAAATTACTAGCATATAGCAGTAACAAGGGTAAGGATGTGATCTAATCTAATGATTGTATCAATAGTTTCCTTCACAGGTTCATTCATGTAATAGATATATTATTTTTAGTCCACCATGTGATGCCAAATTTTTCTAGTGCTGGAGAGATTAAAAAAAAGAAATGATACTAACAATTAACGACCTATTTAGTTAGGGGAAAGGAAAGCAAATCTCGTTTTCCTGAAAACTACTCAAAGAAAGGTGAGAAAAAAGAGTTGGATGTTTAGTTGTAAAAGTTTTTCAAACAGAAAATTTTAGAAACTAGACCAAATTAACAATAAACCTCCAAGAACATCTCTTACACTAAATGTAAAATTAACCTTCCAAATATATACTAAACCTTCAAAAACATCTCTTACACTAAATGTTAAAGTAACCTTCCAAATGTTCCAAATTAATACTAAACCTTAAAAAACATCTCTTACACTACAAATAAATTGAAAATGTAAAATTTACTGTTCTTCCATCTATACTTTTGGTTATTATTTATACTTTGTTCTCCCAAAATTAATTTTGCATGATTCATCTACTTCCAAGTGTCTAACACAACAAACCTTAAAACAACAAACTTATGTCCTATGACGATATTTTTGCGTTATATATAAAGCTTGACAGTAATGAACTTTTTAATTCTCCATAACTTCTTATTAAATAGGAAAAGCAAAAATACCATTTCATTGTAAATCCGGAGTCGCTTCCTAACAACTTCTTCTGTATCATCAGCCCGTTGGATAAGTTTTGTTGCACAATGAGGAGGAGGAAGAAGTGGAGCCATGTACATTCCAGGCTTCCCATTATCGCCCTTGATGTCAATGCAGGCAATATTGTAATTTCCTCCACACTCACTACAAATCCTTCTTCCAAGACATTTTGCAAGTAGAGCTTCTTCCCTAAGCTTTAAGTTAACAACCAAGTCAATATCTGTCACTCCCTCCAATATTTCCTGGATCGCGACAAGAACATCAGATTTCAGAGGTGGAAACAAAGCAATAGAGAGGAAAACGAAAGATCAAAACACAACAAATGAAATATTTTAATAGGCTAATGCTGAAAGCTGATGAAACTTGGTTAACTATTCTTCTTTCCACCATTATCGGCACTTCTTTCCGTTAGACTTGTAAGCATTTGTATAAACTGTTACTAAACTAAGAAAGTACCAACCCATAGATAGATTGGAATTGAAGTTCATGAAAAATAAGGTTTAATTAACAATAGTCATGAAGGCATACTGCATACAAATAATTAAGTAAATGATAGTCCAAAACAGAAAAGATGGAACCTTTTGCATCAGAAACTCCCAACGAATGAAGCAAAAACACTAGAAGAGAACATAAATAGTAATAGAAGGATCACAAAGAAACACTACTACAGAAATAACTTTTTTGTAACTAATTACATTTTTTGTCAAAACTAAACTTTTTACGACTAACTACGAATTTGCGAGTGATAGTAAAAACCCTCCAATTCTATTAAACCCCCACCCCCCCCCCCCCCCACACACATCTCACCAAGGCAGAAATACTCACCGCTTGTCTAACCGTGCGAGGGAAACCATCTAGAATAAAACCAGTTTCTCCCTTAGTTTCCCCAGCTTCCAGCCGCTTAGACAGTAAATTTATAATAATTTCGTCCGAAACTAATTTTCCTTGGTTTACGATTTCCTTAAGCTGCGAAAAGAAACACAAAGACAATGATAGCAACAAAATTAACGCATTGAAGAAGTAAAAATTGGAGCTTTAATCACATAAAAGGCGATCGAGCAATTGAAAGCCAGTGCAATGAATTCCAATTATAATTGAAACCAAAAGGAGAAAAATTAGAAATCCAGAGAAAGAAAATTACCTGTGAGGCGAGAGGACCAGTGGAATTGAGCTCCTCACGGACGAGATCTCCGGTAGCGATGTGAGGGACAGCGAGAAGATTTGAAAGACGAGAAGCGTAAGTACCCTTACCAACGCCAGGACAGCCAAGAAAAACCCACTGAATACCTTTGTCGGTGGTGTCGCGTCGGAGAGTCAAAGAAGGATTTTGCGTTAAAAAGGGAGCTGATCTAAGGTCAGTTCCGGAATTTAACGAAGAAGAAGAGAAAGCTCGACATAGAATAGACGAAAGGGCCGTAGTTTTGGTTGTGACTGCTCTTAGAGAAAGAGCCATGGAGGAAGGACAGTAGCAGAGAGCGAGAGATAGAGAGAGATTTGAATCGGGGAAAGAGAGGGGAGAGGAAAGTGCAAGGAGGCGGCTTTCTTGAATCGTTGGGAGTGAAGGAGAAGGAGCAGTGCACGTGATGATTGTTATAAAAAAGTGTCGACGTTGAAACGAAGCCACGAGGTGTTTTGTGGTGATTTTGGCACTTGCTTCTTTCACTAACTAAATTTCGGTTTGACTTCTTGAAACTACTTGAAATAGAATGAAAAATAAAATAATTACTTTTAATTTAAATATGAAATAATTAATTTAATTTTTAATAATTTATTTTACACAGTAAGTATTTAAAAAATTTATAAAATAAAATTTAATTATTTCATTTTGTGAAAAGATCCATTCTTTTTCTTTTTCTTTTTCTTTTTCTTTCCTTTTTGAGTAAACAATAAATGAATAATTAATCGGTATCAATAAAAGTCGACTTGAGCAAAAAGAATTCAAATTCCTTAAGTAAGAGAGTTCAGTTTATTGTAAATGAAAAAGTTTCCACCGGAGCACTTCCCTCTTATGAACCTGACATTAGTGGATGAAAAAAATGAATAACAACTGGTGTATATATATATAATAAAGATAATAGATGGATAATTGTAATGGGTTTTGATGCTATACCTTAGGAATTTATATTAAATCTTCAATTTATAGAGTGAATTTTAATTCATGATTATTAGTGACTGCAGTTATATATTAGAACATCAAAATCTAAGTTGTAAACATTATCATTGATGATGCCGACCACGTTCAGCTCATATTCTATATAAATCAATAAAATCTCACATTTATAATTTTAAAAACATTTTTAAAATAAAATTAAACAGTATATATTACATTGTTAATTAGGAATTAAAATCCTAGCGGTCTAATTTTTTTCTCAGTACAAAGTACGGCGTAACACAAAGGTACAAATTGAAGTGTAGAGCAATGTCAAATACTAATAGCATGTTATAACATTCTATTTAGTTCTATTTCAAAATGAGATCTTCAGCTTCAACAATTATTAAATCATCCAATTACTACATTCTCAACTCCACAAAAAATTAGACATTTAGAATATCAAAATGGATACCATGGGAGGAAATATAAAGGAAGCTCATACAAACACTAAATCACCTCACAATACATTTCACAAAACAAAACAAAATAAAAATAAGACCTACATAAACTACCCTCTTTTCCTGATAATGTAACATTTGACGGAGTAAAAATTGAAAATACACACTAAACTACCAATGAAGAGTAGAAGAGGATGCCGTTCAGCTAAATATGGTCGACCCTGCCATCGTCTTCGCTGATTCCATCCCCAGCATGCCTGCAACGTAATCCAACACACAGGCTTAGGATACTAAGTACACAAAAGAAAATTACTTATGGGCATCTCATTTTTTAATGAATACAAAAATCAATTTCCAAAATCATTAATAAGCAGATGGATCTCATTCTGCACGGCCAATGGTTCACCAAAACCAATACAATTATGTTCAAACCGTCTAAACAGCATACCAGGAGGGAAAGAGGGTGGAGACTTCTACGTATGACCAAAGGAGTCATGCTTTGCCAAGCCCCCCAGATAAAGCCAATTTAAGTATAAAAACAGGCTTTCCACGCCATATACTTTCTTGCATGGAACACAAATACCTCATATAACTAGAAAATCTAGATTGAGGCGGCATAAGTAAAATGTAGCAGAAAATATTCACAATACAAAGGCAGAAAAATTAAAAAGATATTGAAACTATCACAGAAGTTCTACAGTAGCTACATCTCAAGGAACCCAAAAAAAAAAAAAAGTAAAAATGCTGATGAATACTAGGCTCTAAAATACCTAACTGAATTTTTCAAATTTTCAACTCTATCCAGTGCTAAGTTGATCCTCTCTGGAATGTGTGCATGAATAAGAGAAATTATCAGGTCCACAATGTGGAAACTTCCTATATTCAGATCAGCCTTTTCCATCTTTACTCCACAAGGACCTAATTATCCAATCACATCCAAACTTCGCGTTCTCCTACCACATACAACAACTACAACTAAGCTTGAATCCCAAACTAGTTGGGATTGGACTATATAAATCCTTTGTTTCCATTCCCCTATTGCATTATGGAACATTTTGTTTAGTGAAGATGAGAAAACTTACCGCCAAGACGTAGTTAGATTGCGAGCTTTCCTGTCCAATTGAAGGTTTTCCAGTGCAGCTGAAGCTCGAATCACATCCTCGGGAAGTTCATCACTGTCATATCTCCAATTGTATTCATCTTTCCTGTAACCAGACATAGACGATCCAGCTCTTCTATCTATATCACAAGGGCATCAGATTCAGGAACCAACAATTAGAGAAGATAAAATGACAAGCTAATCACTCACCAGATGTCTGAGAAGAAGTGGGCCTGGCATAAAGATAACAAGAAAAAGAAATCATTAATGAATTAATAAATAGATGGATGGATAGAAAACTAGCAAGAGAGTAAAAGAAATGCAAGAAGGGAAAATTGATGGGACCAGCACCTTCCTAATGGAGGTAAACCACCAGCAACAGATGATGAAGAGGGTCTTCGAACATTCCTCGAGTCTAAATTAGATAAGGACTCAGCTTCCGGTACTCTTCTTCCAGTACCCCTTCCTTGGGACAAGTTCTGTCACAACAAATTCCACAGAAAATAGTTTATTTGGGAATAACCTGAGAAAAATTACAATTGATAAAGAAAGCAAATCATGAACAAGGGAAAGTAGCTTGTAAGAAAAAGCACCCATTAGAAAGAGATGAACATTAAATTGAATTAAATTTAGAAATTCCAAGAGGAAAAAAATAAGGGGTGCATAACAAACTTGCAACACAAATTACTCTGGTAAGAAGAAAATCAATCAGAGGAGATGCAATTACAAGCAGGAAGCAAAAGGTTCCTCCTTAAGATGCAGAAGTATTAAAAACAGACCAAAGAAAACTACTCTAAAAAGAAGTTGCTTTTTAAACTATACTAACTTCAAACAATCCCTGTAATTCCTGAATTTTTCCCGCACCAGGTAAAACAAAGGAGAACCAAACTAACTTCAAGAAATGATCCTCGAAATTTTTTTATTTGCTAGACCAGTTCAGGCTAATCTACCACAAACATGGCACATCTTAATACAATTTCCTTCTTTCCTTCAATCATGACCTCAAAAGTTCATATGCTGGATCATTGTTTTGCAAATAAACACCAAAGTATTTCCAGAGAACTTCAAGCAACATAGCTATCTAAGAATCATTATATCCTCAATTTTAAAAGTTCATTGTATGGGCAAGTTAATGATCAGCCAGCTAAACTGTAGGCATAACCTCACAGCTACTTACAAAACAAATCTTATGTTATCATGTCAGCAAGCCAATGGCCACCCATGTTATAGGTGTGAAAATTACAGTAAATAAGCTCCCAAACAAAAAGCATATGATGCTTTACAAGTCTCCTGGAGGCATAACCATAATAGGATGTAATGAATTCAAATCACTCCCCATATTTAGAATCCTAAACCCTTGGTAGTGAATTTCAGTCTCTTTTTTTCTTCGGTTCGTATTCTCTTTGGCAACGTGTCTTGAGGTTAGAGCATTCAACAGTTCAAAGAGTTCCTCTTCACATTAAACATCACAAATTCTTCAAAATAATTAAAATTTGGAATTTGAACTAATCCTCAGCCCCATGTCTCATTTGTTGTTTTAGCTTAATTTAATTTCATACTCCAAGCATATTAAATTTTATCTTCCTTAACATACAAAAACCTGCTCGTTTCATGTTACCAATTAGATGTTTCATCCTCCTCTTGCCAGTCTTCCCAATTCTATCTCTTGGCTTTAAGCCTTCTACCTCCTTCAACCAAGATAGAAGCGGTATCAAGCATAATCACTAGTCTTCCTGTAGCCGTAAACACTGTCCTCCAAAAATTTCTCAATATTTGACAACCCAATGTGGACCTATATATGTATGCAAAAATGCACATATAGATGAATACAGAATTCCCTCAATGGTTAAATTCTGATTATAGAGTCATAATGTTATGTGAGAGAAAGCATGAGGCATGTATTCCTTGATCTACTATAATAATATTTTGGAAAACTATTTTAAGACTCATTACAATAAAGAGATAGTTTAAGCAAGAAGTCCATCTCCCTCATTGTTGTTGAGGAAAAATAAAATTACTCCACTAGAAACTAAATGTGCAACTTTATATTACAACTTCTCTAACAGAGGCATCAATAACTCCAGGATTAAGATACACTCAAAAATGCTGAGTCTACACTACATATAATTAATAGATCAATTCAGTCTTCAGTTTCTGGAAAGTGAAAGTCAATCTTCTCATCAATTTGAGAAGAGATAAGCACCCAAAAAAAAAAACACCCATCTGTGTTATTTTAGTACAACGCCTCAATTTCTCAAAGTGCCTGCTAAAACATTTTTAGAAAACTTAGAAGGATGCTACACAGTCAGTCACCATTCATGCATTGATGATTGCTAGAAACTCAGACAAGGTCAAGAAGATTAGTAGTAATAGTTCAAATAGATCATTCAAAAATAATCAGACACCAAAAGTGACTGCATCATTTCACATTTATATTTGGTCTGCTATCTGGATAACATAATGGAAGACTTCTCTTTCCCCTAGAAATTTATGGACAAACCTCAAACTTCAAGAATCCTTCAAGAACATCCAAAAGTAATGGACCACTATCCCCATTTCTGTTAAGATCATATCCATTTTTGCTACTAAATTCTTTCAATTCAGCTTTCCAAAAATCCTTTTGCTGCAAAATAAGAACATTGGTTTAGCACTCACATAAAAGTAAAGTGAAATGCTGTTAATATTTCTTGCACTGATAAGTATTTGTTGCAATATATTTTGAAAAGGTTACTTGATTACCAAATTGCACTCTGGCAGATAAACTTTAAGCGTATGATTTAGCTGCGCCCAGTCCAAATATTCACATATCAGAGAAGTTAGTAACCTCCCTGCATTTGGAACGAAAATTCAAAATAGAAGGCATGATAAAATGACTGAATTTCTTGTTATAACAGAAAAGAACACAGACAAATGTTTAAATTAGAACGTAAATTCTTAACCTTTAAATGATATAAGCAATATAGATTCTAAGGACAATCTAAAGGCATACAAACATTTACATCAGCACAATCTAAAAGGCCACCTTCAAAGTTTAACTTCAAAAAACAACCATGAACCTTTAAAACGTAATTATTATGCCAGAAAAAAAATTGTTTACTTCATTCTTTTTCATCATTCGAAGTACAAACAGCAACTTTCTTTACAAAGTTCAGCCCTTACATACCCAACCAAAATAGCCTAGAATACTAATACCGTCAAGAGGAAACATTAAATAAACAATTCCCATTGTAGAAAAAACAGAAGTCTCAGCACTTGCAAACTCATGAAACAAAGACATTAAAGGCTACAATTCAAGGAGAAAACCTGAAGGGGAAGCATGAAGTTGTTCAAGGAGAAAACCTGAAGGGGAAGCATGAAGTTGTTTTGCGCGGTCGTTGCAGCTTCCCAACAATGCAAGAGGTACTGCTTCTTCTTTTTCGATTACCCTATCCTCCTCTTCGATTGCCTCAAAAACACTTGCCCGAAGTTCAGCCTGGGGCCAAAACATATAAGAGTAAATGAAAAAGAAAGACAGAAAAATTATCGGAAATATAAATTAAGCTGACAATAAAAACCAGTAGCAATATTCGATTTTCAACCAAGTAGATAGTTAAGTGACACATTAAATTCCCTTCTAAAACAGTCTCCAAACAAAAACCTAAGCACCAAATAAACATCAAATAAAATTCTTAAAAATAAGGAATGAAATAAATTAATTAAAGATAATACCGATTGCAGATACAGCAAAATAAGATCTACAATACCAACTAAACGGGAACAAAAATAAGAAAAAAGAAATATCTGATACTTCTGTCATGGCACAAGATCCGAGTAAAAGAAAAGCCTGTATCGATTAAATGGAAACAAAAAAACCTCTAGCTCATCTTTCATCAATCAATTGACTTAAGGGAGCTAAATTAGCCCTCCTTAAGGCGTAATCTCATTTTTCACTTTCTATTAATCAATATCCGTTTCTCGGCGAGCAAACAGAGGTTAAGAGAGTAACATGGAGTAATTGATTTGAATTTTGAAAGAAATTTACCCGGATCTTGGCAAGAACACCCTTCTTTTCCAGGGTTCGAGTGACGAGAGTCTTCAGGTCCATCATTTCTCTGGTGTAATCGTCCATTTTAGAGTTCTTGTTCTTCTCTGCTCAGTCCCTCTCTCTAAGGCTATATATCTCTCTCTGCCTGATTTTGTTTTTAAAATAAAAGGGAAATTTTATATTTTGGGGATGAGACAGATATGAAATAGAGAAGTGTCTGTCTGAGGAAGGGGAAAGAGAGGGGTATAATAATTATTTTGGATGTAGGGTCCAGTTGAAAATTGGAAACTAGATCTGGACCGTCCCATTGTCATGATCGGAGCTTTTAGATAGTGGTTCCATTCCCACTTGTTAGTTTCTTAATATTTTTTCCTAGAGATTAATGGAATTTCAACTCAAATTTCTTAATATTTTCTAATTATATTAATAGAATTTTAGTAAGGAGATTTAATCATTTTATAAATCTGTGAAATTTTTTATTTTATTTAGAAAAAGACATTATAATCCATGAAATCAATAAATTCTATCCTGACTTTAACTTTACTATTTTGAAGAAACAGAAATTTCAGTGTGTCAGTAATTTTTTATTTTATCAATGATGCTTTAAATCCATAAATTTTATTTTTAATTAAAAACAACTATGGAGCAATTTTTTTATTTTTATTATGAGAAATGCATCCAAATAGAGTGATGATGTGGTTACATAAGTAATTAGGTAATCACTCATTACATAATTTGACATTTAAATTGTATGAGAAAATCTTGAGGCAACCTTACCTATTAAAATTACACATTAAATAATTCAACTTCCAAAATTATACCCATTAAATAATAATTTTTAATTGCTAGACATATAGTTTATATATATTTTGAACAAAAATTATTGAAAAAAAAAAATACAAATTGATCCATAAATTAGAGAATCTCTATTTTCAAAAACTAATTACGATGTCAGTAAATTATAATTTATTAATAATTTAGTCTTTCTGTTCCGTCTAATATAATTAACAGATCAGTGGTTCTCAAAGGCCAAAGGTCTGGATATTAGTTTCAGACACTGCATTATTGTATACTACCTTCCATCTACATGTGCTTGGCAAAGATAGACTCAACAACACCTTGAGCAATAGGATGATAGCATTCGCGAGCCTCCGAAAACACTCTTTTAGCCAAAATCTTTTCTTCGTCCTTTCCAGTGCCTTGAATTAGAGCAGTGTAGAGTGGACGAAGGTATTTCATCCTCCCAACTTCCTTCAAAGTTTTCTCCACCACATTATAGTAATCTCTGCAACTAGATGAAATGGCCAGTTGGAGAAATGCTACTTTCACCTCATAATCCTTTGATTCTGACAGCCTATAGCGTGCATCCAAAGCTAAGATCTGCATCATGAAGTAGATGCATAGCAATTAGAACTGGAATCTCACTTCCGCCATCAACAACTAACTCATTGTAGGCATGAGAGAAATCATTTCAACTTTTAGCGCAACAAGAGAAACTTTGTGGGTATTTCAGTTCAAGAAAAACAAAGAGTCACGGTAGAAATAAGACTAGAGCTTTACAATGTGTTAGCCAGTATGGCAAGATAACATCACTTTGGCAGGAACCCCTATAGTCAAAAAGATGACTAGCCTTTGTCAAAATTATGTTAATTGAGCTAAGCACAAGTATCCAATACAGGTACATCTACAAGGTCATCAACCTCACTATTATACGAAAATGAATAGATATTTCCACATTCTTGAAGTGCCTTTAATACCGTTGCACAAGTATCCTTTTTGACACAGGTACTTTGGGTAAAGAAGAAAGTTGGAACTGACAATGTACCCAAGTAATGAGAAAGGCAAACACTCTTCAACAAGGCTAATCAGGTACAGTAAAATTTTGACCAAAATAAGGCAAAGATTGCAGTTTAGTTATCTATATTAGTTTACTGCACAAACAGGTTCCATCAGAGTTGGCCAAATTCAACTTTAACCAAGATAATAATATACAACTCATTTACAAGCTATTCAACAACTTCAACAGTATCTCAACAACCTATCATCTATAAGTAGTGAGAAACGTCCTTTACAAGTTCCTTGATGAGAGCAAAATTAATCTATAGTCGACAAATAACTATCCTAGATAGTAAAGACAAGCAGTTGGCAGCAAAGAAAGAGCTTTAATTTCTTATCCCACATCATTTAGAATTCTATGAATGAGCTTACATGCTTACTCTCTATCCAGACAGACAAAGCAAAACTGGTAGAATGTTTATGTTATACTAGAAATGGTTCCAAGGAGAGAATACACATAGATATAGAAGACCAAACAATTAGAATATAAGTTCAAATCATAATCCAACAAAGTCATCTTTTACACAAACCAAAGAGTGAAATCATAAAGACAGTTATTACTACCTGAGAAGCTTCAACAGATTTGGGCAGGTTTTCTAAGTAGAGTTCCCATTCTTGCCCTTGCCAATCAGCAACTTCATCCTCCCTAGGCATCCTGCCAAGCTTAAACTCATTCGCAAGTGATACAATCTTTGTATATAAATTGGAAACTGGCTCATATGCATCTGGAGGGATGCCAGTACCCTCGGTCCATAATTGAAGATCAATATCCTTCTCTATTCCCGGGACATTTGCTTTCAAGAAATCAAGAAACATATCTGTATCAATTGATTTGAACTT
The DNA here is from genome assembly GCA_947857235.1 of Jatropha podagrica. Taxonomy (NCBI): domain Eukaryota; kingdom Viridiplantae; phylum Streptophyta; class Magnoliopsida; order Malpighiales; family Euphorbiaceae; genus Jatropha; species Jatropha podagrica. The sequence continues at coordinate 72,655 of CANUEP010081609.1, read as the reverse complement.
GAAAGTAGCAATATATTTCTTGAGGAACTCATCGAATGCAGGTCTTCCAATCTAAGAATCCCAGAGTTTAAATACAACCAGTGAGTGAGAATATTCTTCAATGATAGATCCCTGAGCTTAACAAGGAACTCAACATACCTGGCGTTCTATGCGCCATAGAAACTGGAAGCCCTTCTCATATGGTATTTCTGAGTATACGTCATCTGGGTCCACCCCTTCCTGATTGGTTTTGAGCTTGGTGAACTCCAGCTTGTCCTTGAATCTCTCCATTCCATCATTTAGACCCCTCCAGCCAATTCCAATATTCATTACAGCTCTATCTTCTCCTTGCACAACCTCAACAATTCTTCTTTCTGCATATGTTGTAAAACCCTAGAACCAGGAATAAAATGTTCATAACAAAACAAATATGCTTTGAGACTTTCACATAGCACAAACAAAAGAAATCACTTCATAATCAAACACAATTCAAAATTCAATCACCCCTTTCCTACAATACATTACAGAACAAGAGAAACATAAAAGGTGTGCTTCGATACAAATCTTTCTGCTTATACTTCCACTAAATTGTCTATAAATGCTCTTTTTAAACACTCAAATGCAGTAGTGACAAGTCAGGGTCTAATTTATTAATATAAAATGCAGTTGAACTAGATTCAACATCAAAATGCAACATTTCATAAATAAGTTCAGCAAATTAGAAAAAAAAAATCATATAATATATAGGACTTAATTATTTCACCAATATAAACAATTAGCCAACTCAATCATGCAAATATATAAACAGAATTTTGTACTCACAGCAGACCAATTATGCGGCCCAATCATACTTCTTCAATTTTTCCTCATTTTCCACTAGTATTTACAAATGTGGAAGACCCAATACAAATACAGATAAACCAAAAGGAGAAAGAAAAAAAAAAATTAAGAAAACCCAGAAGGTATCAAACAGAATCCAACAACCCAATCAGTCACATACCTCATTCAACCAAAAATGGTCATTATTTTTGTTAGTAATCAGGTTCCCAGTCCAACTATGAGCCAATTCGTGTGCTACTACCTGGGCGCCACTTGAGTCCCCTTTAATCACTGTTGGCGTCAAAAACACCATTCTGGGATTTTCCATTCCCCCATAAGGAAAACTAGGGGGCAACACTAACAAATCAAACCTCTCCCACTCGTACGGTCCGAACAACTTTTCTCCCTGCCTTATCATCTCTTCAGTCCCTGCGAACTCCCTCGCCGCCGCATCCAACACTTCAGCCACCGCCTCCGAATAAACCTTAGTCCTGGGACCCACCTCTCTGAAACCCAATTCCCCAACCGCGAAGGCAAACAAATACGGCGGAATTGGCTGCTCCATAACGAATTCCTCCACTATTCTCCCTTCAGCACACCACAACGACATCAAATCAAACCCAACATCTGCTATTACCTTCTCATTCAAATCCGCAGAAACAGGCTGTCTGCGGTCGGAATGTCTGGCCGACATAACAGCATAAAGCTGGCCAGGAATATTTAATCTGGCAGAATAACAAATGCGAGCAGCAGGTGTGTCCTGGCAAGGGAAAACAGAACGAGCGTGAATGGCTTGACATTGAGTAAAAACAAAAGGATGGATTTTTCCAAAAGTTTGGGGCGGAGACAGCCACTGGAGAGCAGAGGAATCTGAAGAGGTGGAAAAGAAGATTAAAACTGAAGCATGGTTATGGAGAGAGACAGAGAGAAGGCTACCCTTGATTGGATCGGATGGAGAAAGAGTAAAGGGGAGAGGGGTTAGGGTTTGGGGGTCAAGAACTTTGTAGATGGTAAGAGAGCGGGTGTCGATAGAGATAGGGCCAGTGTGAGCTGCTGAAAGAGAGAGAAGAGCAGTGGAGTAGATGGTGGAGGAAGAGAAGTCAAAGTAGAGAGAAAGGGAGATGTGGGTAGTGAGTGGGTGAGTGGAATCGGTAAACGAGTGAGGATCAATCGGAGCCATTGTTAGGGTTCTGGTTGTAGAGCGAAAGGGAATGATTTTTGATTGAAAAATTTGAGCGTGAGAAAAAGAAAAGGATCTGATTTAAATTTGATTTGGTTTTTATGTATTTTTAAATTTGGAGGGAGAATAGATTCAGTTGTAAAAGCAGAACAAACTAATTTGTGAAAAAGCAATCATTACTGTTCTAAATTCCTTTGAACTTGAATAGGTTTAGTGCCAAACGTGGGTATCTGATTGGTTTGATTCAAACCGAACCGAACTAATTCAATTTAAAAAAAAAAAAAAAAAAAATCCAACTACCTGAAACCAAGCAAAAGGTTAGGTTGCAAAGCATATCAGATTAAAAAAAAATTCTATCGATTTTGTTAATCCTTATGTATAAATGATTTTTTATTTTTATTCGAAATTATCAAGTTCCTTTAAATAGACGCATAAATTTTATTGTCAAATGGGTTTGAAGACAAGGTAATATGTTTTAGCCAGGGTTCCTATTTTTTATGTTTCATGTTCCTCCTTTTCTTGTTTAGGTGTCCAGGGAAAACTTAATGGTCTGAGTTAGTTTGGATAATAAGCTTTTCACGGTTTATAAATAAAATTTAATTTAAAAAAAAAAAAAAAAGGAACCGGGTGACAATTTATATAGCTTTTTCAATGATATGAATAAATTATTTAATTTATAAATTTAGGAATATAACGATTATTTATTATTGTGAAAAAGCACTAAATTACTGGTAGTAAGTAGTCGCATGATGTTCAAATATCTCATTCCCTTCGAGTATGAGATTCATCTTGTGAAAGAACCTCTTTTTTAATATGAGATTCATCTTGTTTCGGTAGATCGAATTCTTTTTTTCAACTTATCAACTAGTTGCAATTGCATCTAATTTGAATTAATATCCAACTGATTAAATTTTAAAAGCAAATACTCCATCTTAATTTTATTTATTATATGAATATTTACGTTTAATTTTACTATTTTTCGTTTAAATACTTGGACACAGAGTTCATTCTTTTACAATATTTTAATCAAAATTCCAAATTTAGTTTAGTTTTAGGTTATAATTGCAACAAATTAACTAACTCATTCTTTTACATTATATGTGGCATTTTGTATTAATTACTCAACTTTTTAAGTGCGTCGATTATTGTAATCAATATTTTGTTGATTATAGTGTAATAACATACTATATGTTAATTATCATATAATATAATAAATTGTTTCCATAAAATATGATTCACAAAAGTAATTACAGGTTATTAGATTTTTTTACCAATAAAATAATTAAATTATTTTGTTTGTATATTGTAGGGGCATTTATGTCATTTTCTACATCAATTTTTATAAATACATACTTACTAACCAGGTATTCAAAGAATCAACCAAATATAATCACATTACACTTTCTGGAACATTACTTTCCTAAAATTGTCCTTCCTAGAAAATAGACCTACTTGAACCAAACGAGGCCTAAGAGAAAATTATGGTGTAATTAAGTTCCAGGGCACAAGGTTTAGAGTGAAGTTAAAGGTTTGGCCTACAGCAATTGGTAAAAATATGAGCACATCCAGTCCAATCAATTAGAGTAATGCAATAAGATACCGAGGTTGAATCAAAAAGCAATTATGAGAAAATAAGATTGGAAACGTGATTTTCCTTCCGGGGGGCACAAAGTTTATTATCAGCAGGAAAGATGAAAATGGTACTCGCAGTTATTAACTGCTTAGGAAAGAATAAGAAAGATTAGGTCGAAAAAGGCTATGATTCACCTATTTCACAACCAAAATTGCATGAACAAGGTAGCCACAAATTATTTGGGCAGATTTGAGGCAAGAGGGCTAAGAAATGCACTCCCTCTCCAGAATATAATCCACTGCCTCTTCAACGGTATCGACCACCTGGATATTCCAAAGAAAAATGTATTATCAAATGAAATGAAGAAAAAAAAAATGTAGATTTGTTCTCCCCACTCCTTGCTGATAATTTTGAAACATCGCATACATATTTTTGCACATAAGTGGCTTCTTGTGCATTCACAGATAATAAATTTCAAATCAATACGCTTTAACTTGCCAGATATCTGCAGGAAACTCTGCATGGTTATGTTGCCCTCTGAAAACACCTGTCCTTGTCAAGACAGAAAACCATGCATTTCCTGCCTGAAATAAAAATTAAAATAAAACATGTTTCAATTTATTTACTTAGGAAATCCAAGATTACTGCCTGTCTATATATATGGTTGTAACAATCTACAAAGCATAAGGGATCAATCAGTCAAAATCTCTAACTCCAAGTATGCAGGACAAACCTGCTGGGCACCTTTGATGTCAACTGAAGGATTGTCACCGATCATATAAAGAGTCCTGAAAGGAGGTGATCCAGGGGCCACACATTCTCTGAGAGGAGCTTCAGTATTACGAGACAGTTGAAGCTGGGACAATACAACTTCGGCGTTCTTGAATACAGATGGATTCGGTTTCCCAAAACATATATACTCCAGAACATTATGGTGAATTCTGCAATCAGTGCCAAGTATAAATATCTCAGCTCAAAAAGCTTTTTCTAATTTTTCAGTAGTTTAGTTGGCAAATCAGCTCTCATGTATAATGTGTTTTGGCACAAGTTTAAAGAACATATAGAACTGAAGTTTCATCCTTTCATTTTAGTTATTTTCATTCGTCTTGAACAAACCAGAACATGAGAGAAGGTAATTAGGTGGTATACTTTAAATCATAGATGCCCAATCACAAAGTGCTAAAATGAAATGAAGAAAAAACCTAAGAATTAGAAGTGCTCAGTGTTCAAGGAAAGCAAACTGTGAAAGATTCTTTTGCAATAAACCAACGGAAGTAAGTAATTGATTCACTAATTTATTGAATTGAACCGAAATGTAACATCAGTTGCTTGGTTAAGTGTAATACCAGCTCAGTAATAATTTTTCAGTGTAAAATTTCCTACTTCAGTATCAAGCCTAACAACAATGTTCCAGAACCTACAGCAATAGCCCACAGTTATACCAACAAAGCATATCAACCCATTTTCATACACCTTCAAATAGTCACTGCATAATCACAGAAACCAATGTGCAAAATTAAAACGTCCAACCATAAACCCAAAAACAAAACATAAATGAACATAAGTGAAGCTATTATTTATGCAGAGAAACGTGCAAAAGGAGTACTGTGTAGAAATGGAGAGATAAGTATGAAGATTGACTAATCAAAGCAGAATAATATTGGTGGCAAAATACAAAATTTCCTAAACAAAACAACAGAGGTTAGTAGGCCACCTTTTGCATAGAAAAAATCAGTGCTAGTGAACTTTATAGCATAAAAAAGAAAAAAACAAACTTAAAATAAGTTTTGTTTTTAGGATTTGAAGTGTGATTTCAAGTCCCAAACTAAGTGGTCAATCCACTCCACGATTATACACGCTAAACACATGCTAACTGTTTTCTAAAATTTTCAAGTCCAGGTTGTTCCATGTACATCTAATAAATGGTCTATTTTGTCTTCCCAAAATATTCTCAGTTATTAAATAAAGAAAGGAAATAATACTAGGAAAAGAATATCAAAGCACAACCTTCGTGTGCACCCTTCTTTTTTACGCATTAGAAATTATGTTCGGGGGAGGGTGGAGGGGTTGTGGAAGTCCGAATCCTTTATCTGCTATACCTAGAGATAGGAATGACCACTGGCTACTAGCTTAATGGCATTTTGACTAACACTGTGTACTTTGCTATCCATATTTTCTACAATAAGATTAACATAATTATATTTCTTTAACTTAGACAGCTTCACATTTAGAGAATTATTTTTAAAAAAAAAAAAAAAACCACATTCAGAAATTAGCAGTAATCTGGCCAATTCTTTTAATTTTATAAATTGATTGTGGACTTAACGGGTTTTTTTTTTTAAATTGTACCCTCCATCCACTATCCATCCAAAAATCACCAATGTTGATGTTAACTCTTAAAAAAGTAGGCCCCAAGCATGTTAGTAAGCGTTGATTTAGCATTCCACTAAAAACAACAAATTACAAAAAAGTACTAGCTTGAACAGCATTTTTCAAAGGGGGTAAAAAAGCCAGTTTGTCTGCTTAAAAAATTTTTCTTCGTCATAGCTCCTTCTTCCTTCTGCCTCCTCTGCTTACACCATGACCATAACAACTGTCATTGCCACCAACGCCACCCCCTCGTTCTCTCTTTGTAGTTTACTCTTTGTTATATCTCATCAGCTTCGATTGACTTTCACAACTATGGTGTCGTATTTGTCATAATCAGTCAGCTATTGCCACACATCAATAGATGAATTTGCATAATAAGTAAATCCAAAATTAGGCCAGAAAAACTGGCCCGATAGGAAACAGAACTTTTACAAGAAGATACTGTTGAAAACCATTTTGCAGAAGGATGATAACTTAGATTTAGAGAATGCCAATCCATTTCGTTGTAAGCAACAGTGAGATATACAACAAAGGAACCAGAGATCTTTGAAGGCTATCAAGTTATGCGATTCCAAAATAAATTCAGACTTCAGTCCTTACAATCTCATCATTAAGGTTTTTAAGGTTTAAACTACAATACCATAGACTATAAACTCTTTAATAAAAATTCAGATGCAGTCAAACCCCACGACTAAGCAAAGCAATCAGAGAACTTTGAAGACCAAAATAAATTTCACATTTAAATTCAGATCTAAACAAACTCATCATCTTACTTTGCTTTCAACACTTGATCACAAAAAGACCAAAAACCAGCACTGAAAGAAGGAAATATACTTTCTTGTAGGGCAAAATTGACTCTCCGCACAAGATCATAAAGCTCTAATAAACTGCATAGAAAGATATTTGCGTCCGTAGTTTTGTAAATATTGCACCTTTTAATACCGTTTTCTCATTTGATTCCTCGAAATTCTCTAACTCAAAGAATCAAGGGGCTAGATGGTGCTTTTGCAATCAAACAAATATTTATTTATCACCAGCTTTCTCTTTTCATAGTTTACTCATTATTTCTCACCAGCTTTGATTGATCTTCAAACTGTGGCATTTTATTTGTCATAGTTGTATTTGATAGAGGGGGTGGTTGTAGTGGTGGTGAGATAAAAGGAGGCAGGAGGAAAGAGAAGGCATGATGAAGAAATTTTTTTTAAGCCCCAGCATGAAATGACATCATTCAAGCTAGGGCTTTTCTTTTCTTTTCTTTTTTTTAATTTTCTTTTTTAAGTGGAATGCTTAGTAAGCGCCTACTAAGAGCACATGGGACCACTTTTAAGAATTAACAGCAATGTCAGCAATTTTTCAATGGACGCTGGACAGGGCTACAATTGTACAAAGAAAAAATATCCGCAGTATTAATTGATAAAATTAAAAGAATTGGCTAAAATTATTAAAATGGCTGAAGTACTGGCTTTGGTCATTTGACCTATATATGTAGGATAGTTTTATTTTAGTTTAAATTTGATCATAAGATTAGGCCAATCAGTATATACTAATTAATATTAAGCTTGCCTATATCAAATTTAAATTCAACGAAAAAGCTAAACCTTAGACTATGGGCCCAACCCAAATTATTTGGCTGGGAGAAGGGATTTGACAAACCTGAAATGATTAAAGAGGAATGAAATAGACGCTTAATTCAAAAGGGCCCTTTTGGGAGTAGCAAAGGCAATTGTCCTTTGAGTTTGCTTAGACATGCAACAACAGAAGCTGTCTATCAAACCACTAAAATTGACTAAATTAGTGGACAAGGGAGGAATGAATTTAAACAAATTTATATGTTAAATTAAGTGAGACACTAACCTTACCTGTTGAAGATACTCTCCAAAGCAATTCTGAAAGCACCCATTCCAAGGCGCTGAGTGGGAAATGCAGCCTCAGTTGTTAATTTTTCCTCCAAAGCCAAAAGTAATAAAAGAAAGGAATAGGATATAACTTTCTATGAATCACAGCAGGGCTGCTTCAGTTCAGATCCAGAATAAATCATAACTCATGCTTAAAAATTAAAAATATTGAAAACTGATCAAAACCAAAAAATAGAAAGCATGCATGAAAAAGGCTCATGATTTTATTCACATACAACTTTTAAGCCTGCTGGTTAGATGATAATTAGGCACAAGGTACAAAATGTTTTGCTTATAAGCTCTCATTCACTTTAACTAATTAATATTAATGTTTCAACGAAAAGATTTACCCATTTCAACCCATGAACTCTTTTTTTTTTTTTAAATCAAATTCCTGCAATATCAGAGATGACCAAGGCCCATACAAAATAAGGGAATACCAACCTGATATTCAAGATCATCAGCAGCAAAATATAAAGGAGGTTGATGCCTGCTGTCCTTTCCTGGAAGGCCTCCAGATCTTAAAACATCACAGATAACGTAAACTGATTCATTAGTCGTACCATAGCTAAAGGGAAACGTACTAGTAAAATACAAATCATTGAGATAAAAGGAAAGGAACAGCCTTTAAGAAGTTTACCAGATAAACCTCCAATCAGAATAAATAGTCACTTCTGTAAATTTTTTTGTCATCAAAAGTTACTCTATGCTTACATCAGTATTACAAAGCATCTCCAAAAGTTGTCCTCACTCAATAACCTATACCCTATTTATAATAAACATCCACAAACACATTATAGAAGTATGAATGAGTAAAGCATTCATCAGGCAAAATATTATGTCAAATTATATAATATTACCAATACATACTTATAGTTGATTATAATTACCTTATTAAAACTATTACTGGGCCCCAATGAGATGTGATTGGATCTTTGTGATTGCAAATTCACATATACAAAATGAATTATTAGATCAAACGATATTAGCCTTACATTAATTAACATTACATGATCATTGTAAAGATAAGAACACAAGGAAAAGATTTCAGGGATTTCCCATTCCACTTTGAGAAAACAAGGAGAGCTCCAATAAAAAAAACAGGAATAGCCTCCTTTCACTTTTGTGTGTCTACAGAAGTGTGCCAGTCAATGTTATCTTTTATTTGTGGTATTCATTACAGTAGAAAGGAGTGAAAGCTTTAATTTGAGTTCGGTTTGGGTTGAACATGACCTCAGCTTTCAATGGCTCAAGCTTGGTTTTCCAACAGAGTCAGTGTCAAGCTCGCCTCTTTAAGCTCCTTCAAGACCAAGTAGAGTCAAGCAGGATTCAAATAGTAACAAACCTTAGGTTGAACAGGCAAAGACTTGCGTTGGCTCAGTCTACTCATCATGCAATTCATAATATTTGTCTCAATAATAGTAATACTGAAAAAGGGTCTTCTCTGGAAGTTATATACATGCATTTTACTTGTTTCCAGGATGGCAAAAATTAACATCTAATTCATGAGGCCTGCAGTTTACAAAAAGAACATAATTTAACACTAGAATCTAATCTTCTATGTATGAATATCATTTTAATAATCAATGGTAAAATAGTGAGAAAATTACACTGGACAACACAGTTTCTTCGAGATCACCGTATTCCGCTATATGAAATCCAAAGATCCACAAGCTGGTTCATGCTGGATTACCACATAAAGAAAGGAGAAATACCTGAATGTCCCTTCCCCAATCTACAGGATCACTGACGACAAATACTGCCTTAACTGTTTCGGAAGAAACATCGTATCTTGGTGTTATATCAATAGAGGTCCTCCGAGTGCTACCCAATTCCTGCTTGGTGGTCCATTGCTTGTATTGAGATACAGGATCAATATTCTCCAACAGAGAGGAATACTCATCTAAAAAGAGCACCTTTCTGCTAAGAAAAAATAAATGAGTCTTAATGGAAATGTTGCATAATCTAAAATAATGGTCTAAAATACAGGTAATCATATGACCAGTACGTATCAATAGACCTTACTTGAAACCATACTCAAGCATTACCAGAGCAGGTTCCCCTTTTCCGGTGGCAATAATGAGTTCATTCTCATATCTGTAGGGGAAATCAGATCATGATAACATAAAATGTTGGCAGATAAACAATTGAAACACAAAACATTGTTATATTTATATACAATAAATCTGGATAAGAAATGAATTTCCTTGGTGAAATATTTAATGTAAATCACAAAACCAAAAGAATATTTTTTCCATAAAAAGATCTTCAAAAATCTATTAAATGTATGCAAGACTAACTTCCGGATGTTCATCAAGAAAGGAATACAGTGATGAACGCTACTGAAAAATATTAGGATCTGATAGAACCTTTTCCTTTTCCCCTGGAAATTCATCATAATTTGACCAATGATAAACACTACTGAGTTCACTTAGCATTTGAGAATCCTATAAACTCAAGCTGGTCTATTTCTAATACAAAATGACCTTAAATGTTCCTCTTTCATATCTAGTGCTGCTGTCTGCGGAAAGCATAACTTATTTTATCTTTTTTCTTTTTTTCCTCTGAGATGAGGAGCAGCTAATATATCAACATGTCCTTGTGAAATATTATGGTCAGGATATGGTATTTAAGTATAGAATGAATATATTATGCACAAGGAAAAAAGAAAGACTAAAACTAAGTATGTTAAGAAAGGAAATGGTATTTTGAAGCTGAAGACATGCAGATAGTGAAAACACAAAGAAAATTGACAGAGATATACCTTTTCAATAGACTTTTAAAAGGTGAGTGACCCTGTAAAACCTGTATCAGGAAAAATGAACAGCTATGCCAAAGACTCTCTCAGTCCATCGGTGCCAAACGAAAATTCAACGGGTTAAAGTATACAATTATTTTAAGCAAGACCTGAGAAGGTAAAATCTTTAAGCCCAGAAGTTCACTTAACTCAATGGCTCGTCTAGATTCTGGAATTCCACCTCCTAATCAAATAGAATTATATGACATTACTTTATCATTTAATTGCTTAGTTGTATGTCTTGGCTCTCAAAAGTGCAGAGCATTGTGAAACATACAATTTTATAAAACCTAGCATGTATAAAATATCTGATTGGCATGTCTTCTAAATTACATACTCTTGAAAACACTTAAATATGTTTGCATACAATAAAATGCTATTTAGAAGAACGGAATATATAGAAGACTGCAACTTACCATTTGTCAAGAACAAAAAAGGGACCTTCAGAGACCCTGTAAAGATGCACTAATCATTAAGTGAAATAAAAAGAAAAAAAGAAAAACATGAACTGAGGAAACGAACAAAGAAATTGACCCATAAAGCAAGAGGAAGTTCCTTTCCTTCCTAAGACCACCTAAGCATCATTATTTTGCATCACCTATTTCACTTCAATCATCCAAACTCAGTTTTAATCCTAATCAATAGGTGCCAAAACATTTTTGCAGAAGAAACCAAAATACAGAAACACATTCTAAAGTTCAGTTTAATGCATCCTTCTGTCTATGACATTAAACAACAAATTTAACTTACGTTTAGTTCACTTGGCAAATCAATGAATCACTTTTGTTCATATAATAAACCACTCCATAGCTACTTATTTCCCCCTTTTACAAGCATCATTACTATGCACCACCTATACCTATTTCAATTATTCAATTCAGTTTTGCTTCTTTTATAATTTACCTTCCAATTTGAAACAAAGTACAATCTAAAATCAGAAAATTACATATTCCACTTCTAATTTCCTATAAAATCTGCACAATCATAGCATTCTGTGAGTTTTATAGAGACAAAGGAGGGTTTGAAGGAGGGAAGAATATGAAAATACCAGCATCTCCATACAATCTCCTCAAAGCTTGAGAAGAGCCACCAATGGGGGCACGACCCCGAAGGATAACACCATCAATGTCGAACGCAATTCTGAAAGAAGAATAACTGAAACACCCGAAAATTCCAATTCCAATCTCCTCTCAATTGCAATAGAAATTTAAAATGAAGAAGCAAAAAAAAAAAAACTGAATTGGAAAGAATCAAATCAAACGAACTGCTTTTGCTTTGTTTGAAGCTGGCAAAAAGAGCGAAACTTGAGATTGAATTATAAATGGTGCTCTGTTCTTGATATCGGAAAGACTAAACACCGATCTTTTCTCAAATCTCATCTCTATCTCTATTTTTCCTTGCTTGTGGTATAGTCTAGAGTTTTCAGCAAATGGATTCCAAAAAAAAAATTTTCTTAAATTTATTTAGAAATCTAAAATTTTATATTTAGAATGAAAAAAAATATAAATTTTAATTTTAATTTCATAAAATTAGATTAGTTAGTTCAAATCCTATTAAAATGATTGAAATTTTTAAATGAATTCTATGTATTAATATATTAACATTTATACTAACTAAATTGTCTATTCACTCAAATATTATTAACTAAACTGTCCTTATTTATTTTTCTGTATATGACTAATCCAAATAAATTTTTAATTTTAAAAATATTTTAATCTATTAATAAAAATAAAATTTAAATATTTACAAGGATATGAAATTTAAAATTTTAAAATTTAATTAATTAATTATGGTAGGATATAAGTGATTTATTTATATTAATATTTTTATTAAATTATTATGTCAATGTTATTTTAGAAATATAGACAAATGAATTTTCATCTAAAAATTGTTCCAAACATAATTTTATGAAATTCAATTGAATTCTTTATTTTAAATTATAGTATATTAAACATGACAAATTCATTTATAAATAAATTTTATTTGAAATTCATTTACAAATGAATTCTATAATCGTGATTCATTATTCCAAACGATTTGTCGTTTTGAGCCTAATGAGACAATTGCATTATAAACTAATCGTTAACTATGCGCTGATATTTACGTTGTTTGAGTAATTATTAATTTTAAAAATCTTTTGACTTATAATGTATATATCGCATTATGAATAAATAATTATAAAAATTATAGTACTTTAATGAAAGAGTAATTTCTTTTATTTGTATTGAATATATAAAGTATTTAGATATTTTTATTAGATAACAAATATATTTATAGTTATATATATTTTTGACCTTTGTACTTTAAATTGTTCAAAGAACATTTAACAAAAATAAAAATCGAAATATACATATATTTTTAATAAATTATTACAATTAAAAATACTATATTGAACCGTCAAAATTTAAAAAATTAAAAATCTTCATCTTTATTCAAAGGGATTCCCTCGGGGAAGGAAAAATTCCTTATTTTGATCATGATACTTTGATTCTTAGGAAATATTGCAGTTGTCCTAGATCTTTCATTTCAAACTTGTTAGCCAAATATTTCTATAGCTTTTCCATTTCCTTAATATCATTACCACTCAAGACCATGTAGTCAACATATACAATCAATATTGTTACCCTTCCTTCTTTGTGTTTAATGAATAAAGCATGATAAACAATGCTTTGTTTGTAGCCAGCAGACTTCATTGTCAATAAGAATCTTCTAAACTAAGCTCTAGGTGACTGCTTCAACCCGTACAAAATTTTTTTTAACTTACATACCTTTCCTTCTTCCATGGAATTATGTTTTATATTTGGTGGAGGCTTCATATACTTATTTCTCTAGGTCACCATTTAGGAAGGCATTTTTACGTCGAGCTGTCACAACATCCAATCTTGATTTACTACAATTGAAATGAGAATGCGAATAGCATTTAACTTTGCTACTGGTGCGAAGGTATCCTGGTAATCCACTCCATACTTTTGTGTGTAACTGTTTGCTACCAGTCTCGCTTTGTATCTATCAATGCTTCAATTGGCTTTGAGCTTAATAATATAAACCACTTATATCCAACAATCTTCTTTCCTTGGGGCAATGGAACCATTTTCTAAGTTGATTTTTTTTTTTTCCAAAGCTTCCATCTCTTTATTCATTTCCTTCGTCCATTATGGATTTGTTAATGTTTCCTGCACGCTATTAGGAATAGAAACTTCGAAAAATTGATAAACATTAAGAGCATGTGAATCCAATAGTCCATGGGTAGAGGTATAATTATTAATAGGGTATTTAACATTAGTTTTAAGATCAGGCTCATATTATTTCTTTGGAATACCTTTATTCAATCTTGATGGGTATTGAGGAGGTTCTTTGGTATTAGAAGAACTAATACTTACCTGAGATTCTGCATCATCTTAAATATTCTGGGAAGATTCATCGATTGATGGTGTTGTAATAGACTCTTCTAAAGCAGCAACATTATATTCCTCTAGTACTTCATAATTCTCAAATGAACCTTGATCTAACTCTAGTTGACAAACGATAGGCTCTTCACTAGCTATGTTAGGTTGAGTCATATGAAGTTGATATTTTTCTAATTTTTCCTCCATGGCTTCTAGTTCTAAAAATTATATTAGCTGATCAATTTTATTGCCTTCTAATTTTAGCTCTGATTCTTCACTTAAACTCTCCCCCTGAAGAGAGGAGCTGAAAACTTCTTCGGGATAACATGGTTTGTGCTCTCGAAAGGAGAAATCTAAGATTATGTGCAATTTCTTATTTAATGGGTCATAACATTTGTGGCCCTTCTGAGTTGAATATCCAACAAAAATAGACCGTTTAGCATAAGGATCTAATTTACCACTTAAAAATTTAGGAATATGAACATATACTCTGCACACAAAAATTCTAGGCTCTAGATTAGGGAGATGCGAAAGGTGGAAATCAATTACTTGAGAAGGAAATCAATAGATAAGATAGACAGCAGATTTAACTGCCTCTCCCCAGTAAAATCTCGGCATGTTTATCCCCAGAGAGGGAAGCATGAACAACTTCCATGATCTGCCAATTTTTTCTTTTAGTCAAACCATTTTGCTGTGGTGTATATGATGCTTATCCCCTTGACGAAGATATATTCCAAAGGAAGTATTAAGGAACTCCATGGCATTATCAAATTGCCAAACTTGAATTTGCACTTAATATTGAGTTTGCACCATATTGTAAAATTATTTAAATGTCGTACAAGCATTGCTCTTCTTATGGAGCAATGATATCCAAGTGAACCTGGTACATTCATCAATAAAAGTAATGAAATAATGAGCTTTTGAAATACATGGAATCTTAGCAGTCCCCCAATATCAGAATGTATGCCACCAAATGGTTCTGAGCATTTATTCAAGCTGGGTCAAGAAGAGATTTGTTGGCTCTTTGCTAATTCATAGATATTACATTGAAAATCTGAAACATCTAAATTAGAAAATAGACTTGGTTGAGTTTTCTTAAGGTAAACAAAAGAAACATGCCCCAATCATCGATTCCATAACTAGACTTTATCTTGAGCCTTTTCCACTCCATTTGTTTGAAATGCATGACTAAATTTTTATTTCCTATCCATAGTTAGGTCCAAATAATAGAGTTTGTGTCATTTAACACCACAATTAAAAAATCTTTCAAGTTATAATATCCTGAAAAATGCTGAATAAAGGCCAAAATGTTATAGTACAATTAAGAGATGAAGTAATTTGGCTAACTAATAAAAGATTACAGTCTAGTGTAGAAACAATTAAGACAATATCAAGTGTTAAAGTGTCAGACAATATAATGAGTTCTTCTCTTGTAACAAGAGAGGTGCTTATATTCGTAGTTGTTATAATAGGCTGAGAGGATTTGTGAATAGTTTGTAAGTTGTCAGGATCATTAGTTGTATGATCGGATGCTCCTGTGTTAATAATCCAAGTAATATTCTTAGAAGTTAGAGAAAATACATCAACCTTACCAGAGATACCTTGTTGAGCTATGTGAGCAGTGGGTGGATTTTTTTTTTTTTTCTCCTAATTCAAATGGGTATCTTCTTGTGTGGTAATTGCTGCTTTACTAGTGATTTTCTTTCACGACTTTTCTTGTGAAATTCCATCAGTCCGGGTATCAATAATCTCATAGTAACATTATTTTGAATGTCCTAGCTTACCATAATGGCTACAAATAAGATCATTGATTTTCTCGAATGATGAGTTATGTTTGTCCTTTACAAAACGTTGATTGGATCCTCCTTACGGTTTTCAATGAGCCAACATAGTGAACTTTCAAGGATTGGTCGAGCACTTCCCATGATCTATCTTTGTTGTGCTTTCTTCTTACATATGCATATGTACTCTCCAAATCTAGTTTTAGATCTTTTCATAGAATCGCCCCATGGATTTGATCAAATTTTTGAATCAAGTTTGTTGAGAAATATATGCACTCATAGCCTTGCACTACTTCCTCTTGAGCAATCATTCATTGATCAATTTTCTGAAAAATTGAGACTAGTTCATTATAATAGGTAGATAAAGGTCGACCATTTTGTGTAGCAGTGAAGGATTTCTTGTTTAATTCAAACAACCGAGTCTCATTTGATTCATCATTGAAGGATTTCGCAATAGGTTTCCAAATCTCCTTTGCTAGGACCAAACGAATGAATTGTTGCATTAGTTGGGGACTCATTGAATTAATGAGCCAACTTTTAACTCCGTGGTTATTGACAACCCAGATTGCGTAGTTAGATCACCAAGTGCTGATTTTCCAATTTTACCGAATAGATATCCAAGTTTGTTTCGTACACCAATTTGCGTCTCCATCAATTGTGATTATAATAGAAAATTTGTTTAGTGGAAGATTCGGTTCATCAAGGGCAATTTTAGTTGAAAAAGTTGAATTATCTTATTGTATAATAATTTATGGTGGCTGATTATATAATACATTTTGATTTTTTGTTAGGAAATCCGTGGTCGTAGATGAAAGAGTTTCGTCTCCAATTAGAAAAGAATGAATTTTCAAGGTAAAGTTTATGTTTGGATCAGATGAGCTATGATACCATGTTGAATTGACAAAGTAATAATTCAAGAAAGAAATAACATGTTTGTAAAATATTTTACAATAATTTATTCTTTCACTAATAGCAGTATATAATAAATGCATTATAGTCAATTAGCTACATTGGGTAACTATATATGCATGGTAACAAATAATTATATATAATTACAAAATATCCTCTATAATCATGGATTTCTAAGATCGTGGGATACAAAACAATTTGTGGGATCATGTCGAACAATTTAGTTTTAAGAAGTAACATTATAAGTAGTTTATACGACAAAGTATAATATAAATTAATCACCGAAATTTATTTTAATTTAAATAAAAATTTATATTTTAATATTATATAGATAAAAAATTGAAAGAATACAAAAAAATGAGTATATAACGAGAATAGTCAACGTGCAATTCATATCATAAAAAAAACTAGTCATTTTATAAAAATTCCTAACTTGTTCCTTTTTATTTTCTTTATAACAAATCTATATTATTTTTTTATTAGAAAGCCCAATGGGTCAAAATAATACTATAGACTACACAAGATGAATAGCCCTCCTCGAAACTCGCCGATTGTGAAAACATTTGTAGTTGAACAGACTCAAATTCAAAACTTCTCACTCTTTACATAAATTGATCAGACCAATTAGACTACACTTGATTGGCACACATTTACACTTATGTGTGCTTGCAATATAATAAATTGGTTTTCGATATATATATATATATATATATATATATAGACACACTTAATTAACCCTTTACTGTTTGGTTAGGTAATTCTAGCCATTTCTTGACTAATGAGAAAATTCTATATAAACTCTCAATGGGGAAAGAAAATTGATCCAAAATTCCAAATCTTACGGTTAATTGATATTTTTGTTTAGCAAAACATAACCCAACACTCTTTATCTTTAGATTTTTGCTCAGTAAAACATAACCCGGCACTCTTTATCGTTAGTCTATTCACTGGTACTCTGTATTCACACTTGATGAGCTCACTTCTCCCCACTAAATTAATATAGGCCCCACTCAGTGTTAATATCTCTTCTCATCTTGTTCCCTTTTCTTGAGTGACTTTCAAAGTCTAATATTTCTTTCACCTTTTCTTGTTTCAGACAACAGTAGAATCCAATCTTTTCTTAACAAGAATGGAGAGCAAACCCGGCAACAATGTAGAGAAGAAAGGAAGAGCTAACCTTCCACCAAGGAGGGGACAGATCAAAGTTAAGATACGTGATGATTTTTTTGAGGCTGTGAAAAGTTTAGCAGTTGGAGCAAGAACAACTGAGGAAGATGGAGGCCATGGTGGGAAGCAAGCCAATGATCACAACTCTAAGGTACCAGCCAAATCTTGAATAAAGTTGGGATATTGTTGCGGGGGAGAGTATTATTTAGTAGCTTGCGAGAACTCACTTGTAATGTTGTGTTACTACATGTATTACTCTCTTTAATGCTCTCTCTCTCTCTCTCTCTCTCTCTCTCTCTCTCTCTCTCTCTCTCTCTCTCTATATATATATATATATATATGCAATAATGGGTGTGCCAAAATTCCTTAGCAGTGTCATTCTAGAGTTATTCTACATGGAATGGTAGAATTTGCAAGAGGACAAAATATAATTTCATAGACAGACGGTACAAGTAGTTATATGTCTGTTTTGGTGCATAATTAGTTCTTCATAGGCTCAAATTTTTATTTTTTATTTTTTAGCTAAAAAAAAATAGTTTTGCATATTCATTAAGAAGCACATTCAAAGATTACTTGTAAGGCTATGTTAAAAATTTTGTGAAAAATAGATTTTGCATTTTCTAGTATCAAAAGCGTTCAATAAAATTGAATGGTAAAAATATTTTTTTATCAAAAGGAAAAGTCAGGTTGGGTTTGAGAAAAATAATTTCTTCTTTTCAAAAGAGAAAGTTATGTTTAAAATGGCCACGGTCAATACAAGTCATTAATTAATGGTCATCAAAGGATCACTATTGATTATCTTTAATCCTATATATTAACCAAATATGGATTCTTTAAAATTCATTTTGAAAATTTAAAAAAATATCTTTGGAATAAAAAAATATAGATTTAAATTCTATGAAATTAAATTAGTTCAGTTAAAATTGTTAGAATTTACAGATGAATTTCACATATTAACCCACTAACATTTATATTGACTATATTGCCCATCACCTCAAATATTATTGATTAAACTGCTCTCTCAAATCAAATATTATTGACTAAACTGTCTGTATTTATTTTTTCTATTATTTTTTTTAAAGAGTATGAAGTTGCTATTGTATATGACTATGATTATATATTAAATTCAAATGAATTTTTAATTTTAAATATATTAATTTTAATTATATATTTTTAAGAAATTTTTAATTCAATTAAATTTCTTATTTTAAATTGCAGTAACCAAACATGACAAATTTATTTGCAAATGAATTCCAAGTGAAATTCATTTGCAAATTAATTCTACAATCGTAATTCATTTGTTCTAAACAGTACTATAGTTTAGGGTCTGTTCGGTAAAATTAATTATTTTAATTGCGTTTAGCTTTTAGTTATTTTAATATATTTTCGTAAAATCCTAAAAAACTAAATATTATATGAGTTAATTTTTTTTTATAAAAAATTGTCTTAATCTATAAAAGCTAATTCAAATGTTATATTACAAAATACCATAAAAAAATAGTGTTTAGCATTTTAATCGATCAAAACGTTAAAAACTATTTAAAAGTTATCTCGGAACACAGTGTTAACAAAATGACTTAATATGCTTTAAATTTATTGATGACAATCAGAAATGTTTATTTTGGAGTACAAATTGCAATTTTTCTTGAGGACAGTGTGATTGCATAATGTTAGACCAATACAATGAATCTGAATCAATTGACTTTAAATGATTTATGTGAGGGGCAAATTATACACTGAGTCATCATCAAATAACCTATATCACTTTCACAACCACTACCCCTCTCTATTTCCTTTTGTACACATATATAAATGTGTAGTCAAGAAAGAAAGTTTTGAATTTGGTTTCAATTGTTCAATTTTCTATAAGGATACACACAAGACTTCACTTGTCTTTTTCTATTTCCTTTTCCTTGGGTTGGGACTCTTAGGAGATGACTCGTCAAAAGGAGGAAGCAACTATTAGGACTTTATCTCTATATTATTAGACTATTCTATAGCAACAACTGGCAAGTACTTTATCATATCTATTAGGGCTTAAAGTTGGTAAAAGAAAAGGAAGATAATAATGATTTAGGAAATTATAATTTAGAATAATATTATTAAAATTTTAGGCCTTCTTTCTTCAACATTATATTTTTTTTACGAAATTATATAATATAATAAATGTCTATTAAGTTTATTAAAGATATTATTTTATTCAAAAGATGTCTTTTGGAATAAAAAGTTATGTCATTTAAATTGAAGGGTTATATCCTTTCGTTTAAGGTATGTATTTTAAATATGATTTTTGTATTCTATAAATAGTCTTTTTATCCTATAGATCAAATAAGTAAGATCTTAATACATAATCAATTTCTCTCTAGTCTCTCTTATTCTATCTATTACATTTCTATATATATTCTCTATTTCTCATATTTCATAACACGTTATCAGTATGAATCTCTAGCCGAATCATATGAATTTATTCTACTACATCTTTAATTTTGTGAAATTACTTTCTTTTTAAAATTGATTAAAAAGAGAATAACTTATGGTTTACAACAACCAAAGTTAAAAAGTTACATATCTAAGGTGGTTCACGCTTAAAAGGTAATTCTATATATAATTTTAAATATCTATATATTTTAGATATAAATTATACATATAAATTCAAGTTTGAATTTTATATTTGATTGATTACTATATAGAATATAATTTTATAATCAATTTAGTATGATATTATTGTTTTATCATGTCAAATCCTGTAAAATTGGATATGTGACTTTAATATATTAATTATGAATTATTTATCTTTATATGTGGATACTATGTGTTCTGAAGACACAATAAGGAAAAAAATCAAGAATCAATCGAAATTGCATTAAAACAATAATTTTCTTCCACTAGATATTTAATAATTAAATATCCGCTTATTTTATTTATAAAACTTCAATAATATTCTATATTTTTTTAATATGCTTATGCAGTGGCATCATAAAAATATTATTATAACAAATCGATTGTGGATTTTAAATTAGTTTCACTCTTTTAGTTACTTACATAATAAGATTTGTTTTCATTTTCTGAAGTGAATGAAATGGTATATCATAATAAATAAAAAATAATGAAATATTTATCATTATGATATATAAGATGTCATGAAATGAAATTCACTCAATTGAATTTATTTTATTATCTGAAGTGAATATGATAATATATAATATTAAGTGTGAGTGAGAATAATGATAATAATATAATATTATTGTCATTAAAAAAATATTAATAAGATCATTATTGAAATATTAATTCTTATAACTGTGAAAATTATAAATCATCAAAATAAATCTTACCACTAGAAGTGGCAAAAGATAATATGGTATATTTGATTACGTATTTATTGTACACTAGAATATATGAAAATAAATTTTAATTTTGATATTAAAAGCTTCTAAAGAGCAAATATATTATTTAGAGAAATGATTTTCATGCATTATATATCTTGTAGAAATTTATTTTTGAAAACATTCGCAGAAATGAATATCATATAGAGACAATAATTATATAAATATGGTTGTAAATTAGAAATGTATAAATTCCAATATTTTTATTATTTGGTAATGATCAACTGAGCCATTTCGGATCAATATTGATGTGAAAAGGAACTAAATCCTTATATAGATATTTATTAAATAATAGAAAGTTTCTTCAAATCTAATAATTTTTAATGGTTGTGTTCTCAAAAGCAATTTTTATGATAACAAACTCTCTGTTTATATATAGAAATATTGCTATTATCTACAGTAGTAGTAATTATTCGCATCAACCCAACAAAATTTTATATCTAAATTTGTTAATTATTATGGATCCCGATATTAAGGGAAGAGAATAAGCAACTAAAAATGTTAATTACTGAAAATAATAATATTATCCAATTTTGATCATCGCATAAGATTGTGTAAACTAGAAGTTTTAAATATAGTTAATCAATTGCTAAACTCCTATTAGAATTAAAGTACTTGAATGATAAACAGTTTATGTTAATAAATCTATTGCACGCCAGAAGCATGGTAGATTAATCAGTTTCAAGGACAAAAATATTTGAAAATAAAAATGAGTAAATATGTTGTATTTTCTAGAAGAGATATTGGATATAACTGATAAATAATTTGCAAAAGAAACTTAGGTACCTAAAATCAATAAATTTAATGAGAATAATAAAATCTCGATAAGTTATGTCATATCAAGGAAAAAATGGATTCGATATAAAATAAATATGACTATTTTTAAATATGCTATAACACTTAATATTATGAAGAATTATGAGAATCTTGAATATAAGTATTGTTGGGGCATATAAAGATAAAATAATTATCTATTTTATATGGTTCATTTGATATAGATAGCTATATGAAAATTTTTAAAGGATTTAAGTTACTTGAAGCACAAAATTCAAATTCTCGAGAAATTATATAGAGTTCTATATGGATTACTTGACAATGATAATCCTTCAAGGATTAAAACATGCTTGAAGTATGCAAATTGAAACCCTTGAAAATATATTCGAGTAAATTATAAAAATTTTTACACATATTAAGAAAATCTGATGCGGTATAATCGCCTTAAAAATATAGTTGAGCAAGTATCATTTGATATATGGTGAAAAATAAATATATGATGTAATCCATCGTGTTTCTATTCTTCTTAAATGAAATATATGAAAGTCCTTGAAGGATTTAAATGTCTGCAGCATTTAAAATATCTGAAGCATATAAAAGATTTTTGTATGAATCAAAGTAATCTAGATGCATGTGGTACAATCACTTCGGTAAATATATATAATAAAAGAATGTTACATAAATGATCTAATTTGTCCATATACTTTTATAAAAAAAGTCTATATCTGAATTTGATATTATTACTGTGTAAGTTGATAATATGAACCTCATTGAACTCGAGTAGAGTTCCAAAATGCAATGAAGTATTCAAACAAGATATTTGAAATGAAAAAATTCGAATATATAAAATTTTGCATCATCCTGAAGAGGGAACATTCTTTAAATGAAGCATATGTCCATCAATCAGTAGGTATAATACAAGGGATTGAAATAATTTTATATGAAAGTGAATTAGAATTTCAAAATTTATAAATTAAATAATATATAATAATAATTGCTCTGGAGATAAATAATATAAAATTTCACTTAAGAAATGTTAAAAATACATTGAGTACAAAATTTTAGATTTCAATTTATAAATTAAAGTTTTTGAAATCTATACAATATGGACTATTTAAGTACTAAGTTTTTAAACTTCAACTAAAAATTCTAAAACAAAATAATATAAAAAATTTTAATATGTGTGTTTGGACTTTTATGTGATTTGACATTTCAAACAAAATAAAATTAAAAGTTAGACATTATAAATTAAAAGAGGATTTCAAAATAAAAGTTATATTTTTATTTTAAGTAAAAACTACAATTTACATAACACAAAATTTTTATTTTAAGTAAAAATAAATTTTGCAAGAAAATAGATTCATTTAAAATTAAAATATCACAAATTTATTAATTGTCATGAGTTATATTTTTCATAACTTGACTAACTAAGATTTTAAATAGATGTGATATTTATTGGCATGTGAAAATAAATGATCTAGAAATTTGATTATACACACTAGAAAAATTAGTTTAGCATTAGAAAAAAAAAGAGGAGATTTTCATTCAAAAATTTAAATTATATAATTTAACTTTCTTAATTTTGTTTAGGAAGGGATTTTATTAAAAGATATAAAACGTCATATATATTTAATATAGTTTTAGTTGCATAAATAAATAATAATATTTATTAATGAGATAAATAAAAAATATAATTACTTAATAAAATTTCAAATAATTTATTTTAAATATATGTACTTGATATTAGATGATTATTTATTTTAAAATATTTATTTTTTATAATTTTTTTAGAAAGTATATTTTTAGATTCATACGACTACATCATGGTGTTATTTTAATAATAAAAAATTAAATATTAGATAAAGAATAAATAGCTTACTTCATAACCTATTCTATAAGTTACAGGTTAATTAGATAATTTTAGATCTAATAATTTATATTTAGTATTTTAAATCTAATGGAAGGAAAAGTTTTGTATCAATAGAGAAATATTAAATTCTTTATTATGATTTTATTTTTAAAACTCATTTAAATTTACAATATTTTTCAAATTTAGATTCATAATGTATCTAAATTATTATAAAAAGTATCAATTATTTCTATTATGTTAAATTTAGATATAAAAGATAAAATCAATATTTTTATTAAATTTCAAAAGAAAATATTTATCTATTTATAACTAAATATAAGGGTTAATTATTTTTATTAATAAAAATTTTTTAATATAAAATTAATAAATTAAAAACTTATCAAGTAATTTAATAATAATAATCATCAAATAATACATAAATATCGGCACGCAAAAGTATGGAATTACAGCTAGACATTTTAGACTTTAAAAGTTTATAGAGGTTATAGAGTAGGGATGTACGTCAGTTATAACCTAAGATACGTGAACACTTTAATGGTTCAACGTACTTATATTATATCTGTACGGACACCAATATCTCTGGATATGCGTCGAACACTTTAAAAATAATTTTCTATTATTATTTTATTTTAATACTTTTAAGAATATTTTAAGGACACTTCTAAAAATATTGTAAGGACATATTGGAAAATTAGAATATGGAATATCATTGGGGATTAATTTGATTTCTTTAAAAAATATTTTAATTTTTTAAATTATCAATTTATCTCTAAATAATCTAGAGATGCTATGACTTTCAATAGTAATGTTAATTTTAAGAATTGAACTAATTATATTGCAATAAGAAATTAAGTATCTTTTATTTTATATTTATAATTTATTATAAATAATTATTTATTATTTGAATTATTAATAAATTATATTTATTTACTGTAATGTATCTAAGTGTATAAGTGTCCTTTTTAAAAAATTATTCTATTCTGTGGTCATATCCTATTGTGTTCTATGTCCCGTGTTCGTTTGTGTGTAACCTACCCAGTACTCATGCTGAACAATGAAATGACTCGGGTTTGAGTTTTAGCTTCCTATCATCTCTTTCTTTTGCAACTTTGAAAAAAATAATAATAATAGAGCATATAAAATTATAAATTTTGAAAGTAAAAAAAGAAAAAACCTAATCTACCAAATAATTTCTTTGGCTTTAATTACCTTAAACCAATATAGTATGTTGAGCAAATATAGTATGTTGAGCAAATATAGGTGCTCTTTTAGAAATATATTAGTGAACCAATCAAGAAAGAATCAAATTCAAAGAAGGAAGTTAAGCTAAGCTTGACCTAATCTTGTTCTATTATATTTGTTTAGTGGCTAGAGATAATGTGTCCTCATAACATAAAATCCATACATGATTCTATGGTGGCCTCCCATCATGATGTGTGGTTTCTTAATACCTTATGAAGAGGATCACAAAAATTGATGTCCATATATTTTGGATAATTATTGAAAAGCTAATAATTATATTTTAATGGGTTTGTGGGTCCATTGGCATGCAATTTGGGGAGCTATTTTCCCATGTGAAAATAATGGAATTTCATGGGAAATTTTCAAACATTTGAGTCTGGTCACATTTCAGACAGCCCATCAATATCTTTATAGACTTCAGAATCTTACATCATTTGGCCTATGTCATCTGCTTCAACAGTATCTGCATGGAATATAGTGAGCCTCATTTTTTTTTTTTACCAAGAAAAGTCTTGGAATTAAATAATATGATTGCTAATTTATCATGTAATCTTTTATTAGCTTTGCTAGATATAAAATAAAATTTTATTTCATTTTTAAAAAATAAAAAATAAAAACTCATTTCCCATTTTTTTAGTGGTTAAGTCACTTTCTTGTCACACCATTTTGACTATGGATTTTTAGATGGTGAATTTGAGATACATGCATGTACTCTCATTACCACAACTCTTTTTCTTTTTCTTTTTTTTTTTAAGGAAAAATAAATTTTGCATTAACTTGAATTATAGAGAAAAAAAAGACATTGTGTGATGGATTTCCGGTTTTGCAAACGAACATAATATAGTCAGCTCTGGTAAGAGAATGAGCGTCTAAATTCGCTTGTCTTGCCTCTCTACTCACCTAACTGTCAATGGCATTTATCATGATATTATACTACAATTAGAAAGTAATGCTTACTGGTATGTTAAACATCAATTTACAGAGTAAAGAATAAAAAGAATAAATAAATTTCTTAAAATTTTTATTTTAATATAAATGTTGGTTCAAACATCTTTGGATACATTCAACATCAAATACAGAGGTCAATAAAAATTTCAACTGAAAAACAAAAAATCATATTATATATCCACTAAATGCTAAAAAGACAAGTGAATATGTTTGGTCCAAGAAAATATTAAAACATTCAATATAATAATAACTAATAACTGACAAATATCTATGTTCTTTAATGAGTGCACACTGTTCTTAATTTCAAAAAGGATATAGTTTAGTTTTCTTTTTTTTTCCTATTATCAACCAAACAAAATCATCACTAAAATTTACAAGCAAAATAAGAAAAAGAAATAAATGGAAAATTGTACTTTTGATTCCATAAATAATATTTTATAAATATTATTCTTATCCTACCACTTTCTTTTAATACATTAATCATAATTTCAAAAGTTTGACTGACATCTGTTATTATCTTTTTAAGGAGAAGACCAATGAATTCTTTTCATTAAGAAGGGAGGGATTGACCAATAATCCTATCCAATATTATTCTGTATTGTCTTTTCTTTTCTGCCAGCTAATTGGCAATTTACCAGAGGAAGAAAACAAAACAAGGAACAAAATTTTCTTCAAATAATATTTGTAATTTCACTGTTCAGATTCTGCAACAGAACATGCAGCCTGGCTCAAAAAAACATGACCATCAGCTAAAACATGAATGAAAATTCAAAAAGAAAAAAACAAATAAATTGTTAAAGGTTTACTTTTTTATGTTAAAATATGAAAGGAACTTAGAGTTTGCAATATTCAATCCCAGTAATTATAATCTATATTTTCTTACAACTTTGCCTTTACCAAACAAACTACCATCTCCAATCTAATATGCTTTATTGTTAAAAATCATATGATCTGAAACTATAGCTTACAGAGGCTAGATTATATTATTTATGTGAATAAAGAAATCAAAAGAAAAGAAAAAGAAGAGGGATGGATTAATAGCAGACTCTATCATTGCTAGAGTCAAGAATCTGAAGTGTAAGTAATTGTAGGACCTGGGCTTCCATTGTCACCATCTCTCTTCTTTCCAATTCCAAATACTGACACTGCATTCTTTACTTTCTTCCCCAATTCTTTAAAAATCTTGGCTTTAATTTGACCTCTTGGTGGTGGAACTCTAACTTCTGGCCTTTTTGGAGGGTTCTTGAATTGATCTTCCATTTTCTTGAAGTGAACTATCCAAAAGTTAAACAAACAGAGGAACTCTGTTTTGAAGCAGAGCAAGAAACAGAGGAGACGTGTATTAAAGTTTAGTTTGATAGAGGAAATAAAGAGAATTAGACAGTTCCAAGCCTATGAAAAGGAAGATAAAAGAGAAAGATTTAGTGGGTGATCAAGGAATTGGCGATGTTGGGTAGCTATAATATAATATAATATATAAATTTAAAATGTTGAACAGGGAAGGAATACTCTTATTGGGTCAGAAGGATTCACAGAGTGTGAAAAGAAGGCTTCAGTTCAACTAGAGAAAGTGGAAAATGTGGGTCTTCGAGCAAGTAGTA
Organism: Jatropha podagrica; assembly: GCA_947857235.1. NCBI lineage: Eukaryota > Viridiplantae > Streptophyta > Magnoliopsida > Malpighiales > Euphorbiaceae > Jatropha > Jatropha podagrica. The sequence continues at coordinate 44,981 of CANUEP010081609.1, read as the reverse complement.
TTAGAAAGCCAACCATCAGACAGCTGTGTTTTTCTTCAATTTATGTTTTAGAATTTAGGATTTGAAGTGTCACACACCAGACAAACAGAGGGGGTATTATGTAGATTTTGTAATATTTCTGAAAGCCTCGATGGTCGGCCCAAAGTATCTCTCGGAGTTGACTGCTTTCCTAGAAATCTATAAGGTCTGTTCGGCATACTTTATTTAAATATTAGACCTTTAAATATGTAATCTACCTTAAAAAATTTAACTTAAATCTTGAATTCATTGTAAGGAAAAATTTAATCTCACTCAAGAACACATCCGTGACCTTTTTTATTCATTGACTAATGAGCTAAAATAACTCTATGCACTATATAATATAAATAGTTTTTCTTTGAACTCACTAAATTATTGAAAACACTTGTGATTACGAGAGATTGAACTCGCTTTGAACTCACCAAATTAATGAAACGCTTAGGAGATTAAACTCATTTTGAACTCACCAAATTACTGAAAACACTTGTGATCAAGAGAGATTAAACTCGAATCTCTCACTCTTTATATAAGTGAAAAGAAAAATCAGACCGTTACCTTTTATTTAAAAAAACATATCATTTTATTAATAGAAATTGAAATAAAAATATATCATTACAAATTTGAAAAAGAAAATTACTTTTTTGGTCCTATTTTAATATATGGTTGTATAATATCATATCAAAGGCCAAAATTAAAAGACAAGGAATGATAATCTCAAATTAATTATTTTTTTTATCTTCTAAAGTTTGAAAGTATAAATTTTTTATACGTAGTTCCAGGCAATAGATTTATAGGTGATTCAAGAAAAATAGTAAAAGAATGCCAAAAACAAAAAGGAGAGAGGGATGAGTCATCATTCCCGGTCACAGAAGATGCCATCTCATAGAAGGTTTATCAGACGAGTCACCAAAAAATTCAAAATTCAAAGTTTCTAGAAGATGGAGTTTATGTTTAATAGGGATCAGCTAAACCCAAGGCTCAGTCACTCTCAAGTGCCAACCAATCACCAAATGGCTCTAAGTATGAATATGGAAAATAAGAAACTTATTATTTATTCATTTGACTATAGAGTCAAATTTGAATATATGAAAAAGACAATACAAACCAGAAGGCCAAAAAGAAAAGCTCCCATCAACTTGATGAGCTTATTCTCTTTGTTTTCAATTATGTTAATAATCATGATCTTAAACTCATCAATTTTTTTGGCACAATGCATAAATTTGCCTCTAAAATTTATGCAATTTATCTCATCGCATCTTTAAATTTGCAATGAATCTATTATGGTCTTACATTTTTATATTTTGATAATAATTATACTTATCGCTAAAATAAAATAATTTTGATAAAGTTCTATTATGATCCTGCGCTAAAATGTGAATATGTAATGTCATGATAGATACTTCACAAATTTAAAGGTGTCAAAAAACAAATCGTATAAATTTTAGAAGCAAATCTATAGAGAGTGAGAGGTCTCTCATACACATTATCGTTTAAACTCCGTTAATCTAAACACATTTACATTGTTTGATGTTTTGAATGAAAAAAAAAAAAAGTATAGACAAGAGTGGAAGTTATTGATTATGTATTGGGATTACTATATATATAATAATATTATTAAATCATACCATCAATAGTTAGATACTTCAAAAGCTCAGTCAATTATCATTTAATCATCTCATGGTTGACAAATTTGGACAGAAGTTCTATTTTTTCATGATCTCTTTTCAAGTGCATTGGAAATATAGAGAACTCATTGGATTGTAGGTGAGATATTCAAGTCATTTTCCAAATACTACCTAAAAGATTAAGCTCACATCTTCTATCAACCAACACAATAGTGTAAAAAAAAGTTTTATTCGTTTTATAATATAGGTCGGTTTTTAGTGATTATTTATTCAAAATATAAATCGTTTTGAATATTTTTAAAAATAATAAATTATATTTTTTTCAGTATTTATATTGAAAAAATAGCCATCTTCACAATAATTTAGTTACTAAAAGAAAAAAGGTATCATTGCAAGTTACCATTAATTTTGAAATAGAAGTAATTTGATCAACTTTTGAATTGATGGGTTGAAAATTACAACTTTTGGAGGTGCCACCACCAAATAAAAAGTGGGGTGGCAAGGAGTAGAGTTCCGGCGGATAGTGCAATCCAAATCTAATTCTATTTTCAATCTCTGTATTCTATTTAATATCTTATCGTATATGAAATATTATACCTATTTGAAATTTAATGGGTTTGAATATACATACAGGTGCCTGTTTTCTGTGGGTATCTATAGACATCCATTAGACATGGATATTCATTTATTCACTAACTAGTATTTTTTTAAAAATTAGATTATATTAGATTAAAAAAATTAAAACATTTATCCAATATAATACATAAAAAATATGATAATAAATTAATATATAAATAAATATTCAAACAATGGTGAATTTTAATTTCAAAATTGTTCTTCTCATTATAATACTTCACTCATATGTAATTATTGCAAATTGTCCAAGAATAATTATAATGAAAATCAATTAATAGAATAACTAAAAAATTCATATAACAAAATCATTAAACGTAATTTATCATTATACCCCAAATTACTATTACCATCACTTGTCGCGAAAAAAAAAAAAAAACTATTACTATTATGATTTTCTCCATTATTTAAAATTGAAGTTTAAATCAAATACTAAAAATTAAATTTTAAATATTTGTCAAATTTAAATTAATATATGAAAACTTATTTTACACCACACTACATTAAATAAAAAGTAAAATTATAATTTATATAGATAATTTATTGCAAGTAATCTAATTTATTAAAAATTTCATTCTATAATTTTAAAAAAGAAATAAACTTTTAAATCTCTTAGGTTTAAATTTTGGATATGGGATCGAGTTCGGATTACTAATAGCAATATTCAAATTCTATCCATAATCAAAATAAATCTTTCGAGTTTTATCCATACAGTATTCAAATTCAGTCAAAATCTTAATATTCAAGTTTGACTGAATTTGGATTGGGTGTATACCCATCAGGAGGAGTTGATTTTGCTGTTACTATTGAAAATAACTTTTTCAAATTCATTTTTAATTCCATAAAATTGAGTTGAAATTAGCAAATTGTATATAGACTTTATATATAAAAACGGCCTTATATATATATATGCCATTAAATTTAAAACTATATTTATTTTAATATAAATATATTAATAATAATTATACTTATTTTCAATACAAACTATAATTGTAACAACTAGAAAAATTATTTTTACAAAAAAACGTTATTATAATATCTAAACCCATTTTAACTCCGTTACAATTTTTCTTAAACGTTAATTTTCTTGGTTATATATATTTTCCAAAGAAATATGATGAAATGGATAATACATTATGTAAAAGCAATATTAAATAAATATTTTAAATATATATATATAAATATTTGAATATTTGATCATTTTAGAGGCTATTGGAGTTTGTATCCGTATAGGATTTAAGGTAAAATATTGTAATTGTATAATTAAGAAAAGAATGATTATTAAAGTTATAATATTTATTGTATTTGATCTATTTTATTTTTATTTTATATTGTTCTTTCAAATTTTTATTTCTATTTTTAATGGTATAGATTTATTATGACAAACACTTTTTATTTTATCCCTTTTTACTATAATAAATAAATAAATATAAATATGTACTTCGTTGGGTTTTTAAATTTCTCAAAACCAAATAGCTAATATAATGTTTGATGATTTATGAATTATCTTTCCTAATTTCTCATATATGTTTTTAATATTAAAAATTATTAAATAATAAAAGGACAATATTGTACAAATTGAAGTCATAAAAATAGAATTATTAATTAGTAATAAAATGGCATTATTATAATTAAAAAATGTCGAAAGGCAGAAGTGAAAATATGGTATTATATTAAGGATGATTTCATTCTTAATATAATAATGTCATTTATTCATTCAAAACGCATAATAAATTCAATGGATGATTTCATTATAATTACTATTTTTTTATGTTGAATAAATATTGGATTTTTATTAAATAGTGATTATCTATGAACTAAATAATATAGCTAAATTAATAAATAGAATTAAAATATTAATATTTTCACTAAAATTTTATTTGATTAAAATTAAATATTCTTTTTCCTCATCTAAGTTGAATATATGAGAATTTTAAAAAGAAAAAATAATTAATTAATTATATAAGTTGAATTACAATAGGCTAATTGCAATGATTAATTGTGCTAATTAATATTTGAGTTCATTACTTGAGAATTTCAAAAAAAAAAATTATAATTTCACTTTTTATTTTTTAATTGAAAATAAATAAGCAAATTATTTAAATATAAATTACAGTAATTTTCTCAAAAATTACATTCAATTTAATTTTAAAATGCATAAAAACTGCACGGTCCTTGCATTGCGCGGATACATGACTAGTTTTATTTAATAATAAGGGGCAAATGTTATTTCTCAAGGGAGCAAATTGATTTATTTTGAATTAGATGGTATTATTTTGTAAGTTTTGCTTAATCATGAGGTAGCTTCGCCTACATTAACACTATAAGGTGGATATTTATGAAAGAGATGATTTTATGATAATAGTCTTTTTACTGTCTTGAGTAAAAAAGTGAAAAAAAAAAAAATAGTATAAAAGAGAGTCAAAGTAAGTAATTAGATCTTGGGATTGCTGTTTACGAGATTCATTACCACTAATAATTAGAAACTTCAAAAGCTTAGTCGATTACCGTCCATTTAATCATCTCATGGTTCACAAATTTGTCTATAATATTTTTTTAAAAAAAAACTAAATAATTCATTAATAATAAATATAAATTGAGAGCACATCATGATAATATTTCTAAGGTATTAAGAAATACAAATATAAAAAATTAAATTATTCTGTTTTGAGATGTTTTCTATGTTAGTAGAAGTCCATTTTAAAACAAGACACAAAAGAAACATTCCGCGATATTTTTTCGAATATTATTCTTTCAAAAACTTGTTACAACTGACACCCACACAAAAGTTTAATATAACCAGCTTTAATGGAGGAACATGTCATACCACCAGATTCCGTTGGTAGAAGAAATTTAATCGAATTTAATATCTGGAATCTTTAACCAAAAGTAATCAACAATTCGTCTTGTATTTCGAATTATCAGAGAAATAAATCTAAATAAAAACTCTCCAATAACTTGAAATAACTCCATGGAATGAGAGAAATAAATAATGCAAATAAAAGGTACTAAAAACACTCAATTTGAGAAACTAAATCCAAATGTTATTTCAAACGGTTATAGGTTTTGAAATTATTAGAAAAAAAACTGGAGAAAAAAAAACAATAGTAAGAGACGAAAAGAAAACATCGCCGATAAAAAAAGACGATCGACAGTGGTTTAGAAATAAAATTTAAAAGAACCTAAGAAAAGAAAGTGTCAGTTCTATTTTTTCTTTTAATCCATGAGAAGTTCAACAGGCCATAATAATATCATGCTATATAATAAGGATAGCTTAGAAGACTTGAACGTAAAATTTTTTAAATTTCACATTTTTTACATTGCCTAAAAATATAAATTCGATCACACATGATTGACAATTTATTTATAATTTTTATTTTTTTTTCTTATATATGACAGAAGTACATTGGAAAAACTCTTATATTGTTCATAACTTTTTTGGAAGTATATAGGCAAAGACATCAAAGATAATATTCACCTTGCGAAAAAAAAATTAAATTTATATATTTAATTAATCGGGTAACCGAAAGTTAAGACTCTAAAGAGATATATATAATAGGCAAAATCATTAAAAAAAAATTCCTAAATCTATTGAGCAATTTTAATTGTATTCTAAATCTAACTTTTTTCTCCTAATATTATAAATTTTAAATTTAGTTATAATAACACTTTAATAGTACCATTTAACGCCATGAAATCAAACCTCAGGAACTAAATACCCGATATATAAAAATATGAAAACGTGTAAATCTCATCGACGAAGAATAAATATTATAATTACAATTTTTATTGACAATATTGAATGAGGAGTCTCGTAGCAATTGAAGCGAAAAACGTGACTTTCATAAAATATTGAATTAATTTGTTTAATCAATTTGGCAAAACAACTTGAATTTATTAAAATATATCTAAACTGATAAACTCATTTAAATTTATTAAAACTTATAGAATTTAATTGAATTAATTATTGATTCAATTGGGGTGAATTGAATTTTAAAATCATATATTTTAAAGTAAGCACGCTAAAAAATTATACAATGATATTTTTTTCCCTTCTCCACATTTAATTTAGTAAGTATATGTAAATATATATATTGGAAATTGTATAAAGCTTGAACCGTGATGAGCCCGAACTTTAATTAGGGAGGCCCAGTTGTTTTTAATCCCTCTCACAATTCCTCTCTATCCCATCAAAACGGGTTGACCCGTGATCAGAAACCTGAAGCCTGAACCATCGGGTTAGCCAAGTCGGTTCTCAAATTCGAGGGTTCATTTTTCTGACCCAACGAATCTTGGGCTTCAGGAACCAGGCTGCCCCCTCCCCCAACCTCTCTCTCTCTCTCTCTCTCTATAGTGAATTCTTTACTTCGCAGGTGACTTCACGGTTCAATCTCCGATCAGGTAGCCCGTAATCCTACGTTTCTTTACATAAATATGCATACTTACATGCCTCTTCACACTTTCATATATGCACATGATGCATGTTGATGAGAGGATCGAGTAGGATAATGTAGGTTTCTTCTTCGTTTTGTTCTGCAAATCAGTATCTTTTTTTTTTTTAAGGATTTTCTGTTCAAATTGAAGTGCTTTAATACTTGATACTGATAACCACGTGGGTTTTGATACAGAAATAAGTTTCTATTTGCAAATACAATTAATTAATCAGTCGACATGGATAGCCACGAGGATGAGTGCCGTGTTGGAGGTGAACAACAGGCCAAGCAAGATGATGGGGTGAGTTTTTGTTTTTAATTTGAAGTTTTTGTTCTAAATTGTAATTTTGTTTTTATTTTTTTACGTTGTTAATTTACATGTTTAGTAACTGTAGGGATTGATTAGACTAGCTTTCTGAAACTGTGGGTGATGTTAATAAGAGGCGTTATAGTTCTAGATTTTGTAGAGTGCTCATTTGTTTGCGTGACAAAATTTGCCGTTTGCTCTTTATTTATTTATTTATTATTATTATTATTATGGCTGAAGAGTGTCTTTGGTGAAGTTCTGTTGAGAAGATGATTGTTGTTTTTTCTTTTTCAGGAAGCTGTTGCTCGACTCGAGGAAATTAAGAAATCAATTGATGCGAAAGCTGCTCTTCGTCAGAGCAATTTGAATCCTGAAAGGCCTGGTCAGTAACATTCTAGGATTCTGAGGATAAATTAGCAGTTGATTAATTGCTGAGATCGATGAGATTTATAATTTATGACTAGTTGTATTGGATTTGTAAACTTAGTTACTTTATAATTTATGTTTGATGAAATTGAGCTGATAATCCACATTGCTTTAAGAATTGGCTGTTAATTAAAATTTTCAAGTGATAAGTTTTTATTAGGTGGTCCATTTGTTATGCTGTTTCATAAGTGTGTATCATTTTCTTATCTTTAATGCAACCATAAAAATTTTCCTCAATTTCAAAATTCTGTATAGATTTATTTTAGGAAACCACTTAGCACCATTTTTTTGTGACTTAAATCTGTGGGGACTTAGTGTTGTGGATTGAAACTTGGATATATTTTTGCCTTAACTACTCTCTATTAGGGTGAGCATTTGATTTTTGTTAGTTTATAATATTAAATGTAAGACTCAGCATCTCCTTCAATATGTTGGGAGTAGTGGAGGATGAACCTGCTCAAGCTGGTAGAGATGAGTTGACAATTTGAAAATTGTACTGCATGCATGGGATGCTATTATGACATTGTTATTCCTTTCATTAATTAAAAAGTCACAGAGTTGTCTTTGATGAGCCATTAGAAGAGAAACTTGATTTTTGGATTTTTTATATATGATATGTATTTTTAATTTTTAAGTTTGTCCTTATTCAATTTTCCCTTACGTTTTTGCGGTACTTAAAAATCAAATTTAATGTCTTCTAGTGATTTGTAGAAATTAGCATCACCTGTTTCAGCTTTTGCATTGGCCTTTGGAATTTTTTGGGATTTTGATAATGTCAATGATACTGGAATGGGGTAGCATTTTGATGTGCTTTTTGAAACATAAGAAAATAGTTTGATCCCTTTCTTTCTCTCTCCCTTCCCTTTGCACGACATTTCTGATATTCATAATTGTTTATAAATTCGAGCACTAAAACTTTTTTATATCTGGCCTCACTTCATCTTCTAATACTTGATATCAAATCCTATGAACTCCAACATTATCACACTAACTGAATCTTTCTTTTACAACAACCTTTCTTAAAGTACATATTAGCGAATTTATAGTAAACTAAATTGGTTCATCTTGTCTTGTATTGACAGAGCCATGTTGTGCCTCTCTTTTTTGTTTATCAAAATTAGGAATTTTGACCATCAATGATAACACAGTAGACTTTTTTTTCAATATAAAATGTTGTTCTGATTTATAGGAACCTTCTAGAATTTCAAAATAGATCTTCTTAATATTTTTAATCCTACCTTTGTTAATGATTGCATTGGATTTAATGGGTTCTATTGTTTTTGCATAAACAAGTCTGTTCACCACAATTTAATTTGGGTCTAGAAACAATGATATCTATGTTGATTTTAATTTTGCATTGTGTGGAATGGGGGAATTATTGTGGGTTTCTGAGAATTGGGAATGAAATCCATTCGTTAAAATCTTTCAATCAAGTAACTTTTAGGCCTGTTTTCAACAAAAGTCTATTTCCTTAACTTGTCTTGGAGTTCATGCATGATTGAGAGTGTCTATAGTTCTCTTGAAATTGACTCCTACTATCTGGTCATTCCAATATATTATATTTTGCTATATTTTAATAAATTGATGTAGATATACACTTCTTAGCAGAGTAAGATTTTCTCTCTTGACATGGCTAATGCTCTACAATTACTAATCCAAGTTATTGCTACCACCAGATTCAGGATTCCTGAGGACTTTGGATTCAAGCATTAAACGGAATACAGCAGTTATTAAAAAATTAAAGCAAATAAATGAAGAGCAGAGGGAAGGGCTAATGGATGAATTGCGAAACGTCAACCTTAGTAAATTTGTCAGTGAAGCTGTGACAGCTATTTGTGATGCAAAGCTTAGATCTTCTGACATACAGGCTGCAGTGCAGGTAGCTTATGGTTCTAAACTGAAATTTCCTATAGATGCTGCCCGTTACTGTCATGTGTTGATCTTCCTTCATGTCTCAATCACATTATGTAGGGCCTGTATGAATGTAACTAGTTAAAACAGTCTGTATCTTGCTTCCCTTCTGACTTATTCATCCAAACACTTGTCATAATGTTATTTAGGTGACTGCATACTCAAGACCATGAAGTCATCTGCGGCAAAAATATCTAATGTTTATTGCTGTTCTTGTAGATGCGTCTGTTGAATTATCTATCTTTTTTATTGTCTTTTGTTCGAATATTTGAGTTGTGCATTAGTGATCTATCACTGTCCAAAGTGCACTTTGTTGGTTCAATGTTGTAACTTTTTATTTGTTAATCTGAAATTCATTCTTAACATCTGTGGGTTTTTGCTTGTAAGCTTTCTCTGTGTCTGGGATAGTTGATTGTGTGATCATAATGTGTTTTTTTTTTTGTCTCCTTTTGATTGTTATTGTGTGTTTTATTGTTTTAGCATGCATTAATTTTGAGTTGTACTTTGTGAAGTTCTTTTTAGTAAGCAATCAACATTCATGTTTCCTTCAGTAATTTTTTGGCCTGGAAGAAATGCCAAGTAGCTTATTTGTTTTGCATCATAAGCTGTGCAAGTTCTAGCTTATGTACTGGAAGGTGCACTTCTGTATTATTGCAGTCGAAGCATACTAGCCTTTTCCAACTTTGCTTGCTCTATTATATGGTCTGACATGTCTTTCTTGTGAAGATATGCTCTTTGCTCCATCAAAGGTACAAGGACTTCTCACCAAGCCTTGTACAAGGGCTCTTGAAGGTCTTTTTTCCTGGAAAGGCGGGTGAGGACTTGGATGTGGATAGGAACTCAAAAGCTATGAAGAAGCGGAGCACCTTGAAACTGTTGTTAGAACTTTACTTTGCTGGAGTTATAGAAGACAGCAGTATTTTCATCAATATTATTAAGGATCTTACTAGTGTGGAACACTTGAAGGACCGGGATGCCACTCAAACAAATCTGACTCTTCTTGCCAGTTTTGCTCGTCAAGGGAGACTTTTCCTAGGACTTTCTCTCTCTGGACAAGAAATTTATGAAGAGGTATATATTTCTGCTGGTCTTTCACTTTTAATTATTTTACGTCATATTGCTATTCATATTATATTAGTGGTGGAATTTCTTTTGATGTTATTCTTGTTCTCTCCTTTGTTATTTTGGTGGTATTTCTAACACACTCCAGTCTAGTAATTTCATTCTATAGGAATTTAATTGTATTCAAAATCACCTTACCTTGCCATTCTTGTCCTAATCTATAGTTTATTTTCTGACATTTTGTTACAGTTTTTCAAGGGCCTTAACATCACAGCAGATCAAAAGAGAATATTCAGGAAGGTCATTACTACATATTTTGATGCTGTATCAGAACTACTTCAGTCTGAGCATGCTGTAAGAGTTTTTCTGCCTTTTTTGGCTGACTTTAAAGTCATTTTGTATATTTCCTGTTGATCTGGTTTTATGTAGAACTTTATTTCTTTTGATGCCTATTATTTATAAAATTTGTTACTTATTGTTTGTAATGTCTGTGATGATCATTTTTTTTTTTTTTTTGACAGTCTCTTCGCCAGATGGAGCATGAAAATACAAAGATTTTGAACGCTAAAGGAGAACTCAGTGAGGAAAATGTTTCATCTTATGAGAAACTTCGGAAATCCTATGACCACTTGTATCGCAATGTGTCATCGTAAGTTTTCTTATTGATTTCATTTTATTCTTATATCTATGCTGGTAGTGGCTAGATAAGTGGATTTCATTCCTACAGTTAGATCCGTGCTTCAAAAAATTGAAGCATAACATAGGAGTTAATTTTTGTCGATTCCTATGATAATTAAATATATGGCTAGATAAGTGGAGAGTCCATTCCAAAAGTAAGATTCATGTTTCAAAAAATCAAAGCGTAAAATAGGAGTTAATTTTTGTCCATTCCTACGAATAAACCCACCCCTTCTCCACCTCAATGGTCCCCCACTTCCCTTAATGTAGTATCTCACTCCGTAGATAACTCATCTTTCCACCAATTAAATGATGAAAATTTTTATGTCATTGTCTCATAACTAGCATTAGTATCAGGAAAAATGATTTTAGATACAGACTTTGTCTGCTGAAAGAATGGAAAAGACAAGCCAGTCTATAAATGTGGGGAAAGAATACCACTTATCGCTTTAGGATATAATAGAATTATAAAAAGAAGTCTTGAAGTTTGCTGAATTGCTGACACTAATATGAAAAAGTTTGAGGTGAATTCAGATGAGAAAATCCCCTGTTCTGGTTGCCATTCCAAATATTATTGTCACCTCAGTTGCTTAGTAGAGCAGGACCAAGGGTAGTGACGGAGTAAGAAATAAAAGCTAAGGCGGCTAAAAGAATTTTCAGGAGTTAAGGGCGGCAAAATTAAAAACTTTACCATTTTAAAGAGTAAAATTAAAGATTTTCATTATTTTTATGGGGTAAATTTTTTAAAAAAATTTGGATTAGGTGGGGTGGGGGCCGCCTGCAATACAAGTGATAACCTATGATGTAAACGCTACATTTGCTTTTGTTATTGGCCGAAATCTTTGTTTTCATGGGCCAACGCTTTCCTGATCCATCAACAAAAGATAAAGATACCTTTAAGCGCTTTAAAGTTGAAAAATCTGAGGAAGTGAGGTTATCACAATTACTTGGATGTTGGATTGTTGGTGTTCTGTAGATTTGAATTATAATATGCACAGACTGAGAGGCTTGAAGGTGGGTTAGCTGCATCCTTAGTAACTCTGTTTTTTTTTTTTTTTTCTTTGGTTGCTTGTTTGCTACACCGGTGCTTGCATCATGTCAACCTGTGGTTGAATTCCTGTACTTTTACTGACTAAAAAGCTTGAAATTAGTATCACTTTCTGATCTTGTATTATTTCTGCTTCACGTTTTTTACCATTAATAAATAGACTCTTCATGTGCAGTTTGGCTGAAGCACTTGACATGCAACCGCCCGTGATGCCAGAAGATGGCCACACAACCAGGGTTACTACTGGTGAGGATGTTTCCTCACCTGCTGCTGGGAAAGATTCGTCTATTCTTGAAGCTTTATGGGATGATGAAGATACTAGAGCATTTTATGAATGCTTACCAGATCTCAGGTTTGGTGGGATTGGAAAATCTATCTCTGAGAGCTCTCTTAATTAAAGTGTCCGTTTGATGAATAGTTAATTTAGCCTAAAAATTTAAGTAATTCATGCTCTATGTTCTTTTTAGAGCATTTGTTCCAGCAGTATTATTGGGAGAAGCAGAGCCCAAAGTGAACGAACAATCTGCAAAGGCTCAAGAGCAACCAAATGTAAGGATTTAAAACTCTTTTAAATTATGTAACAGGCATAGGTTATTCTTGGGATAACTACGGTGGCAAAAAAAAAAAAAAATTTGATGACCTAACAAACATTGCCAAATTTCTTGTATGATTTCAGTGGAAAGATGTGAAGCAGTATCCTGAGTTGTCATCTGTCTATTGTTTCTGTTTTCCTCTACTTTTTCTGTATGATCATTGTGGCTCCATGTATTATTCAGTTAGATTGCTTTTGAGAGTTTAGAAAAACATGGTTTGGAAAAGGCTTGATTTTGTCACTTCTTCACAACAGAACCATGGTTTACCAAAAGCAATCAATTTTTCTTTTCTTGTAAAATTTAAAAAATGGTCAAAAAACACAATTCCACCAAACCGAAGTTTTTGGTAGAGATTAATTTTTAGTACAAGAATTTACCATCTCCTTCCATCCGGCTCTACCTTTCAGCCATATACAAATAAATTCAAGAAAACAGCATTGAAATTTGATCTTTTTGATTTGTTTCTTCTATTCTTTTAATCATTGGGCTGTTCTCCATGTCATTGCTTATATATACTCATTCAAAAGAAGGTTTGTTATTTATTTATGTCTTCTGAATTGATTTGTTTGAAGGAGGTGGCACCTGAATCAGATCAAGGTCAATCTACTCAAGATACTGCAGAGCTATCTGTAGATTCTGGTACTCTGCAAGAGGGAAAAAGCATTGAGAAAGTGAAGGATAAGGAAGAAAAGGATAAAGAAAAAGCTAAAGATCCAGAGAAGGAGAAAGGTAAAGAAAAGGATGCAGAGAAAAAAGGAGACATTGAAAAGGAGAAACTTAAAGGTCTTGAAGGGACAAACTTGGATGCTTTACTGCAGAGGCTCCCTGGTTGTGTTAGTCGTGATCTCATCGATCAATTAACTGTAATCATACTGCTGCCTTCACAAGACTTAATGTTTTATATAACCTTTTCTTTAAACAAAAAAATTGTGCACCTCTCTGATGAATATCTTATTTTTGTGGTACTTTGTCACTTCTTTCGCAGGTTGAGTTTTGTTATTTAAATTCAAAGTCCAACCGGAAAAAGCTTGTGAGGGCATTGTTTAATGTACCCAGGACATCTCTAGAACTGCTACTGTACTATTCACGAATGGTTGCCACACTATCAACTTGCATGAAAGATATCTCTTCCATGCTTGTACAGATGTTAGAGGAGGAGTTCAATTTCTTGATAAATAAGAAGGTCTGCTTTGCATGCTACGTTTCATTTGAACAGAGGAGTGGCTTTAATTCATATTTTGTCTTTCTGTTTTCCTTATCTATTCATTTGCATTTTCTAGAACATTGTGATTTTAATCTTGGATTGTAATTTTCGGCAGGATCAAATGAACATTGAAACAAAGATCAGGAATATCAGATTTTTGGGAGAACTTTGCAAATTTAGAATTGCACCACCTGGCCTTATTTTCAGTTGTTTGAAGGTATGTGCCAGGAGCTTATTGATTTTTATGTTTTTATTTATTTTAGTTTTTTTTTATGAAATATTTTAAAATTTCAATCTTTTAGTATTGAACTCAATTAAGACTTTGTAAACTATGTGAGGCTGGCAACTATCATCATGTTGTTCTACTCTCTGTTTCCTTTCTTCCTTTCTCTTCTTTATATATATATATATATACATACATCCTCTTTTGTCTGTCTTATAGTGTGCTATCCAATTTCTCTTATTTGTGTAACCTCACTATTGGTGTTTGACCATTTGCATTAGAAGATGAAATCCATCTCTGTCTGGATCTAAGGTGAATTTCACGGAGATTTTGACATGTTATTTGACTTACATATGGAGTGATGCTTTTTCCTGACAGGCTTGTTTAGATGATTTCACACATCATAACATTGATGTAGCTTGCAACCTCCTTGAGACATGTGGCCGTTTTCTGTATCGGTCTCCTGAAACTGCTGTACGGATGGCTAACATGCTAGAGATATTGATGCGCTTGAAAAATGTCAAAAATTTGGATCCCCGGCATAGCACCCTTGTAGAAAATGCGTATTATCTTTGCAAACCACCTGAAAGATCTGCACGAGTGTCTAAAGTCCGTCCTCCATTATACCAGGTATAAATAATTTTACTTTCTCAATATTTTTCGTCTGACTGCTTTTACATGAGAATTGTTTAGCCAACCTTTTGACTTGATTTTTTATGCAGTATATTAGAAAATTGCTCTTCTCAGATCTAGACAAGTCTTCCATCGAGTATGTGCTGAGGCAACTTCGTAAATTACCATGGAACGACTGTGAAGCATACCTTTTAAAGTGTTTTATGAAAGTTCACAAGGGCAAATATGGTCAAATAAACTTAATCGCTTCACTTACTTCTGGTTTGAGTCGCTATCATGATGAATTTGCAGTTGCTGTTGTTGATGAGGTTTGTTATTTTCCTTTTGGTTGTCCCTTTGCTTCAGTTGGTATTTTTGCCTGGATGCGGATATAGCATGCTTTTCTGGTTATTTTGTGATACATTTCATGTTTCTAGTTTCGATTGTTGTTGATAATGTTAGTTTTAGCCTTTCAGGAGGCTGTGGTTGGATTTATGTGGTCCTTACTCCTTACTGATTGTCGTGGAAAGCTGGATCAATAATGCTTCCACATCCTTAGCGTTGAAGCTATTATTCATGATTGCATTTGTCCAGATTGCTTTGAACAGCTAGGAGAACTATAGAAAAAATTGACTGATCATGTGTGCATAATATCATTTGGGAAAATGAAAGCCTACTTCTGTATTAGTAGGCTAGTTATGCCTGCATTTTGTCCATGGGTCTCATTATTCTTTTTTTGGTTCAATGGCTATACATTTGTGTCCACTCATTTGGAGCAGGGTTATCAGAACTATAATCATTATTTGTCTTCTTATGCCTTAATTTGCCCTCTTATGCCTTAATTTGCTTTCAAATCCTTATCAAATGAAAGCTGTCTACCTCTAATTCTTTTGATGAGTTCAATGACCATTCTTCATGTTGCACTGTCGTTTCTCAGCTTTTTCTCAGACTCTGATCTTTTGTATTTTAAACTGAAACCGCAATAACCTTAGATTGTTTCTTCTAAATTCCCCACCATAGATTTTGAATTTCTTATCTTATTCTAGAAATGAATTGCAGACGGGTATGCATATCTGTCCCATCTCGTCTACGAGTTTTTGCTTTGAAGTGCGAAATATTGTGAACACATTTACTAGCTTATTTTATTGTGTATATATGGACAACACACACGCACACACACACACACACACACACTGATGAGCTAATCTTCATTCATGTGCATCAGCAGTGTACTCTTTGGAATTATAGCAACTCATCTTTGGATTTCAGGTTTTGGAGGAGATTAGGGTTGGGCTAGAATTAAATGACTATGGGATGCAGCAGAGGCGGATTGCCCATATGCGATACTTAGGAGAGCTGTACAACTATGAGCTTGTGGATTCATCTGTGATTTTTGACACGCTTTATTTGATCCTTGTTTTTGGACATGACACCCTGGAGGTATGGCTTTACTTAATATCTCTGTCTTCATTAACATCTGTGATCGCTAGTGCCAAGCTGATTTTGCATAGGTTCATGTTTAATGAAAGGCCTACTTAGGAATCCTTTGTTGTGTGTGATCCTTAAACCAGCATATGTTTGGACTTTGGAATCAGGTGTAGATAAAATTAGGCAACACATGTCTAGATTTCTTCTCATTATAAAGAACATCATGTTTCTTAAATGTCAACATTTTACTTTGAAATTGTTGTGTAATTAATCTATTATTTGGGAGTATAAAGCATGCGATTGCTTTTTCTTGCAATTTGTAGTCTTTCTTCTAGATGATAATGATTCTGCCATTTGTCTCCATGCATGCAATTATTGGGTCAAATTTATGATGACCTTTTCGGATGTTATTTCCTTGTAATTTGACTTTTGACCGTACATATTATTAGAGAGATGTACTGGATCCACCAGAAGATTGTTTTCGCATCAGAATGGTTATTACTCTACTTGAGACCTGCGGACACTACTTTGACCGAGGTTCTTCCAAGAGGAAACTTGATAGATTTTTAATACACTTTCAGAGGTATATTCTGAGCAAAGGTGCACTACCACTTGACATTGAATTTGACTTGCAGGTAAACCATGAAATTCCTTTATACCCATTCTTGTTTTTCTCAACAGTAGAAGATATTACCTAAAGTAAAACCTTTTGCTTCAGAATCTGAGATTAAATTGTTTAATCCATCAATCTTAATATGTAGTCTTCCAAATTATGCTATTAGGTGTGGGGCAGAGATTGTCATGATGGAGATAGTTTAGGAATAAGCAAATTGCATTTGTAAATAGAGTGCTTATGGGGATCAGAAATGTAACTTGATATAGCTTGCCTTACCCAGTTATAATTTTGGCAGATAACTACAGGTTTTTGTTTTCATGATAATAAGAATAATGTAATATCTTCTCATAGAATGAGAACTAGGGAACCCTCATAAATTAATAGAATGCTCGTTCTTTGGGAAGCATAATACTATGGAACTGGTTGTCTATGAGGCTTAGGACTAATTGTGTTGTCTGTATTAAAGCCATTAGTAGTTTACATTTGGCATTTATATGTAAAAATTTTGTTCGCTGTGATTCTAATTTAAACTGTTGGAGTGATGGTATTTCCTGGTGATACTGCTGCTCTAACCCAAAAAGAAAATAGAAGGATGCTAAGGGACTAAAAGACTTGCTGCTTTTATAAGCAGTAGAAGGCAGGATTAGCTGTTGATTGAGGTTGAACTTGGAAAGGTCATTGACAACAATCTCTGAAACATAAAATTAACCTCATTGTGTCGCTTGTTGATTGTTCCTAGTGTCTTCTTCACAGATATTTAAGAAATTTCATTAGTCAACTCACAAGGTAAGGTTGAGATCTGGAAAGAGGAAACTCTTTATTTGTTTATTATTGGACAAGTATCTTAACTTTTGTTCTTTTCTTTAGAATTAATCTGATAATTTTATTACATGATTGTGGCTCATCTATTAAAGTATTTGCAGGACTTATTTGCTGAATTACGCCCTAGCATGTCTCGATACTCGTCCATTGATGAAGTTAATGCTGCTCTTATAGAACTTGAAGAGAATGAACGAACTGGTTCTACTGACAAGGCCGGTATTGAGAAGCACTCTGACACTGAGAAACCATCTAGTAGGAAAACCTCTAATGCTATTTCTGTCAATGGAAAAAACGTTGTGAACGGTAATGATGAAAATGGTGGGACTCATGAGGACATTGGTGATAGTTACTCAGATTCAGGCAGTGGCACCATTGACCAGGAGGGACATGATGAAGAGGAGTTGGATGAAGAGAATCATGACGATGGTTGTGACTCAGAGGATGAGGATGATGACGACGGGGTTGGACCTGTTTCGGATGAAGATGATGAAGTCCGTGTCAGACAAAAAGTGGCTGAGGTAGACCCAGTTGAAGCAGCAAATTTTGAGCAGGAACTAAGGGCAGTAATGCAGGTGGGATTCAGATTTTGCGGTTTATTTCATTATTGCTAGTATCATGCCAACTGCCACGTGATATTGGAGTTTACTTTTCATATTTTAATGCAGTTTTAGACGATATTATTTTGGCATTTTGATTACGCTGCAAGAATTTTTTTTTTTTTAGTTCGTTAAATATTCAAAAATGAATTTGTTAAATCAATATTCTGAAAGGGCCATCTACATCTTATTTTTCTGTAGTTGTTATTTGAAATTTTGAGGTGAGGAATTTTTTATTTCCTAAATCATGGTTAAAGTTACTATGATGTTTTAATTGTATTTCTATAATAGCTGAATCATTTTGATTGATGTCAGATTGATTATTTGAATTGTGAGCGCAGGAGAGCATGGAGCAACGTCGGCAAGAGCTTCGCGGTCGGCCAACGCTAAATATGGTGATACCTATGAGTGTGTTTGAGGGGTCTTCCAAAGATCATGGCCGGGGAGTCGGAGGGGAAAGTGGTGATGAGGCATTGGATGACAAGAAAGGAGGAAACAAAGAGGTTCAGGTGAAAGTACTCGTGAAGCGTGGGAACAAGCAACAGACAAAACAGATGTACATTCCTAGGGATTGCTCTCTTGTGCAGAGCACAAAACAGAAAGAAGCAGCTGAGTTTGAAGAGAAACAAGATATTAAGAGGCTTGTCTTGGAGTATAATGATAGAGAAGAGGAGGAGAACAATGGATTGGGAACCCAGACATTGAATTGGATGCCTAGCAGTAGCAACAGAGTTGGTGGCCGTAGCAGTATGTGGGAAGGAAGCAGTGGTAGAGGTGCTGGATCACGCCATCGGCACCAGTATCAACATCATTCAGGGAGTGGTGCTTATCATGGCAGAAGAAGGTGAGTAGCAGCGGGAAAACTCTGAATGATGACATGCCAGCACTTCCCACTGAGCTAAATGGATATCTGACTGCCGGTGAAATGAAAATTTCAACTCAGCTAATTATAGCAACCAAGTTCTGCCTCAAATATTGAATTGCTGCATTATCCACTGAATTTTTGGGTGAAGGGATGCTCATTTAACCGCAAATCGTACTATATATGCCAATATAGTTATGCACAAGGTAAGTTTTCTAACACAAGGTTTACTGGTAATTTATCAGAATTTTTTGTTGTTGAGAGGAAAATAGTATTTATGCATAATATACATAATCATACAACCCATGGAGTGTCTGTAATTTCGCCTCACATATCATTATGTTTCGTTGTAAATCGAGTTTGAGTGGATGTGGTTTGTATAGTTGTAGACTGCCTAATTACATGTTTACACAAACTGTCAGGAAATTCAATACTTTACTAGTAAGAGGTTCATTTTCTTGTTCAACTGTTTTATTTGTTGATTCTTTTCTTGCCGGTCCCAAATTAATTAGGTAGACAAACTTTGCTAGCTTCATTTAGGAATAAAAAACTGTAAGAGATAAATTAGTATTTGAATTTTGCAAATGTTTTTATATTAATGTTTCAATTTTACTTTTTATTAATCAAGTTTCTGAGTTGATAAATTTGTTACGATTAGGTGTTTGACCAAAATTTTTTTACTGGAGTGTTTCGTTTTTTTTTTTTTTTTTTTTTTTTAATTCTCTAATTTAATTTTGAAGCAAAAAGTTTAGGTTAAATACATCTAATTGGAAAATTCATTCAGACACTTAATTAACAAAAGTAAAATCACTACATTAAAAGAGTGAGAATTACTAAATTTTAAATACCGATTATACAATTATTTAAAAAAAAAAAAAGAAGATTGCAAGAATTCAATTCTTGGAATGGCTTCTTAAATTATACTATATATACTTGCTAATGGGAATATTTTATTGCATAGGAGATGAAAATCTCGTCGAGAGATAATGAAACAAACACTTAAGATATTTCTTCTTTAACCGGCCTAATTAACATGAGATTTTAATATATAACAATTTTGTAATAAAACGACAAATAGCTCACTTCACCGACCCATGTTTTTAATTAATGTACTTAATTCAGCTATAATTTTGTCGTATAACAACTCGTATAATAATTAATTTTGTCAAATAGACTCTAAATTATGTATTCTAAGAATTTGATCTCAGTTGATGCACAGAATGAAAATTTAGAAATTGTGAAAAAAAAAAATTCCCTTAGATTTTCTTTGTTTGTTAGAATTTAGAAATTGTGTTCATAGTAAACATAAGCAGAATAATAACATTAGAGAAGGTGATTGGAGATTTTGGGATAAGAATTAGGAAATGTGTGGCACAAACCCTACATGTGGGAACTATAAAACATTTCTAATTTGGGCATAAAGTCAGAATCTTAAGACTTGAACAGACTGAAAGTGACCTTTTCAATGTTTTCCATGCCATTGCCAAAGTTCACATCCTTTTTTATTTATTATTTACTTTAAAAGGAAAAGAAAACATTATTGTAAATTATGGATATGGATGCATATATATATATTATTAAAGAATTCCTAAAAATGGAAAAGCTTTGCATCACCTGTTGATTTTTCATTATAGAAGAATAATTTCTATTCTTCAATCTTTCATTATTATCTCAAAAAAAAGTTTGTATTATTTTATTAATAAAATATATAATTGATTTTACACTATAAAATAATTAGTTTTCAATATAGCAAACTTGTTTATTCGTAATTTCATAAATATTTTGAATTTTTTTACCTTTTAAAATTATTATATATAATTATTATTCAAATTTCGTTAATCCGTTCTTTTTAAACAAAAATAAATAAGAAATTGGATTTTAAAGTTCATTTGTTCCACGAAAATAGCCATTCTTACATAAAATATTTATCCTGAAAAATATTAATTTTTAAAATATAAAATTTTATATTTTGAAACATATAAATATGAATAAAAAAAAACTACATATGAGATGAAATTATTATAGCCATGGGTGAATCCTGGTAGTTAAAACTGAGGTTCGAAACCAACAACTGGTGATGATAAAAATGAAAATCTCTGCACTATAATGAATTTATGAATAGTTTACATGCACAAATGTTTCAAATACTACTAAAAAATTGTAAAAATATTTTTTCTAAGAAAATTTTCATGTAAAAATATTTTATTTTTATTTTATTTTATTTTTATGGGGAAAATTATGTGTTTTTGTTTGATAAAAATTTAATTATTTATATTATTTTTTCCGTTGCTAATCCGTTACTAATCAACAACGGATTCAATCCGCTGTTGTTAAATTGTTTTTTCTTGTCTGTTACTGGACAATAAATTTAATTTTATCTGCTTAAATTACATTTTTGTAGGCAAAAAGAATTTAAATAATAATAAAAAATTTCATTCGATACATATGATTAAAAGATAAATTATTTTTTTCTCGGTGTGATTATAAATTATAAGCATTTGACCAAAAACATTATTTCTGTAAGGTAAATGCAAACTGAATCAAAATTTTAGCGATTTTGTTCCAAATGTGACGATCAAATCAAACCTTAAAATCACTTTTTAACATGCGGAATTTCAAAAATCAAAATTTTGCTTATTTTGCACGTGCTATTTGCCACAAAACGAACAGTAAATGACTGAATGCAAGACCTGCACGTGGACGGTTCATAATGGAACGACGTCTATTACGTGTAGTGCAAGGCATTTTGGTAAATAACAGCCGAAATCTGATCAAAAAGTGAGCAGTGTGAAGGGAGACTTCGGTACGAAAGGAGGCGAAGAGGCCACGTCACCTAACCATCTTTTAAACCTCGTATACTTGCCGACAAGCACATTTTAAACGTTAATTTCTTATCTAACTTCCACATTTAACATTAACATATAATAATAACGTTAGTTAGACCATAATTATTATGTAATGTCTTAATATGTTATTATAATAATATTTAATTATTTTTCCACTTTTATAAACTAAAGATCGATTATTTTATTTATTTTCTCTTTCTAAAAGACACCCTTAGCTCAAAAGAAAGATCGCGTAGTAAAGAAGAAGTAAACGATAAGAAGGGATGGGGAACCCTATCATGACTTAAGACTACTACAAAGGACTTATTAATTATTTTTTTTTTTTATTTAATATTTTATAATTGGGACCTCCTTTTAGTATTCACTTGTACTTTGATATTTTATAGTGCCAAGATTTTTCCCTTTTTTACCCTTTTATTATTTTTAAATTAGCAAATCTCAATTTTAAAGTCAAAATCCACTTTCCTATATATGAATTGGTCAACAGTTGAAAATTTTGACAATTCCTTCTAATTAGGGAAATCCTTTTCTTGTTAGCCCATCAAACGTTGTTGCTATCATACATTAGTTGTACTTCTTTCCCATGTTTTCTTTAGAAATTTCTAGATAATGACAAAATTATTTTATCTAATAATATTTTTTATTTTTTTTTTATAAAAAATACCAAATTTTTTAATTTGAAAAATTCTGTTACTTCTTCGTCACGGTCTTGTATCAAAACAATTTCATGCTTCTTAATAAATTTAATTAATAATCATCAAACTAATTTTTTTGTTTGAAAAAATAATTAAAGCTTCAGACCGAACTATGGACACCGTATACTTATTGTAACAAGCACTTGTTTGTCTTTTCCAAAAATGTACAACAGTGTCTTGAAAATGGACGGAGAAAAGTGCGCTACACGACAAAGCTACAAGCACCATACCGCAGGCCTGATGATGGCCCACTACTAGCACCTTATCCCTCTGTGAAAAAGGTCTTTTGTGTACGTGGAAGGCAACGATTGGGTAAACACTGATACGAGGATCTTAACCAATTGAAGCTGCCAAAAACAAATGAATGAGGCCAAGTGTAAATATTTCCGAGTCGACAACCAAAAACTTTAAATCCGCAAGGGGTAATTTAGTCACAAATATATGGTTACCAATTCACAAGTGGCTCCTTTCTTATTGTTTGATTATTTTACTCGTATAATATTGATTTATTTTACAGTTTATGTGAAAATTTTTTTAAGTATTTAATTAGATAGAGTTTCCTAATTTACTATTTGGATTTCGTTTGTTTCTGAAAATAACTTATTTTTAAAAAATATTTTCTAAAATATCTATTTTTCTGTTCTTTGGTTGCAATATTGAAAATTAATTAAAATTTTTAACTCATAATAATAATAATAATAATAATAATAATAATAATACTTTCGTATTTTAAAAATTTTATTGTTAAATTTGAGAATAATGAAAAAAATTAATAAATTATAGAAGTTGTTGATGACCAGTGGTGGTGTCTGGTAATGAATGGTAAGCGGTGAAAATGACTAATAAAAGTTAATAAATTAAAAATATATATTTAAAAGGTTATAATAAATTTATCAAAATTAAGTAAAAATGTTTTACACCCTTGAAAATATGAAACCATTTTTCTTAAAAATGACGTAATTTCTTTAACCAGAAAAATATTTTATGTTGACTTATTTTCTTAAACTTTCTCAAACAATAAAAAATTATAAAAAATATTTTTTTATAAATTATTTTACAAAAATTAATGAATCAAGCAGGATTTACATTTCCAGTATAGAACTTCAAAATATATATTTATTTAGGTTAGATTTATATATCTATATAAACCCATGTAGTCTATATATTAATATATTTTAAAGATTATTATAGATTTTGTTTTTTTGAATTTTCTTTATAAATTATATATATTTTATTTATGTCAAGATATTGAATCTTATTATTTTAAGGTTAGTCGTTGACTTAGCTAAAGATTTTAAACTTTTATTATTTGATTGTCTTGTTTAACAATCGGTTTCGTATGAATGAAATCAAAAAGTCTATTTCATTTAAAAGTGAATAAATGAATTTATTTATATTTTAAGATAAAATAATAAATAAAAAATAATTTTTATTTTGATTAGAGAAGGAGTAATTTACACTAATTAATTAATTTTATTTTGATAAAAATGAAAAAGAAAATTGATTAAAGTCAATGGGTAGGACAATTAACATTTTAAGCAATGAAAATGAATATACAACCAAACCAAAACGTAGAATAATGTCAATGTTTGTACAGTGAGTCCAATCTCATGGGAGTGGTCCCATTCACAATAAATGTTTTAATTATTTAAGGAACTTGTTAGAAGGTTTACTATAAGAGGAAAGGTTTTTTTTTATATGGCAGGACAAGAAAGAATCTCGTGAGTTCTTGTCTTTTTCTACCCAATCAACCATTGTCCTTCCATCTACTGCCTGCATCATGACAAAAATGGACGGCCCAGATTCTGTTGTTGATGGACAGAATCACATCAGCTTTTCATTTGATGTTATTGGTGTTTTTTCCTTGTTTTATTAAAAACTACAATATCTCAACCCACTAGCTAATATTAAATAAATTTTACTTTGCATCTAATTAGTCCATTGAGAAATTAAGTATTTATTTATATAAATTCAAAATATTTTTTTTTTAAATTAAGCATTAGGAAATATTATTATTATTATTTTATAAATATGACAACTGACTAGACTCCATTAAGGTTTCTCTTTCTCTCTTTCATTCTTCAATGTTCTTCCAATCATCTTTTCTTCTCCACACAATCGGTGGTTGGCTTATCAGTCTGAATTTACCAAAATGGGTTCTTAGCTATGCTATGTGCATAAATATACACTTCAAAAATAATATTAAAAAAATCATGTGGCAAATGCCATCTTCTCCGCCTTTCGTTGGACATTAGGATTAAAAGATCTTTTAGCAGCAACGTTGTGTTGAAAGTGAACGGCTCAAGATTCTTTTCTTTTAAAGAGATGGATGGTTCAATCCTTAAAAAAGTCGGAGATGGATGTATTCAGTGAGAGTATAATTTAATTATAATCGAGTGGACTAGAAATTTGCATAGGTTAAAAAAAAAAAAAAAAAATCTAGCAAGAAATGCTTATTAGTCGCTTGTGGACCCATATTAACCTTAAAAAATGGGATTTAATTTAATACACTTCACCTGTATAACAACTCAAAATATTTTATTTTCCAAATCGTTAATTAATTAATTGTTTCTATAAGCCGATATTTATATCAATTTTTAAATGGTCAATCGCAATCTTCTTAAATTTCCTTTTTTATTTTATTTTATTTTATAATAGAATAATTAACATAATCCTATATGTCATTTTGTATTAAACAAAATGATCCAAAGAATTGAATTTACACATTAAATTTATAATTATAGGAACAAAAGAAAATTATAATCAGAATCACTTATGATCAGTTGGACAACTATATAAAAAATGGTTAAATAACTGAATATCAACATATAAAATTGTGAGGTCACAACAATAATATTCTATTGAAGTCAGAATGTATTAAATTAATATTCAATTAAGTAATATTTTACAATGATAAAACTTTAGTGATGAGGTTTTCACTTTTAATTTAGTTTTTTTTTTTTTAGGGTATATGCTCAAACAATAAAAAAAATGATTTTCTATTAATTTATTATTTATTTTTATATGGGTTTATAAGTAAATTTATAGCTGCAACTGCAATTTTGTGGTCCAAGGATAGACAAAAACACTTGCCTTTTCATGTAAGAGAAGAGGCACCTCCTTGGAGTAAAATACATTGTCAAGCACATGATTTTTCTTTCAAATAGAGAAAATCTACCCTATATTAGCTCACACCCTGACAACATATAGCTGTTAGGGAATGGAGACAGCCACTATAATCAACATTGTATTGATTGGTAGAGAGATCTATAAACAGTAAGCTTTCTTTTTCAAAATCAAATTCGCGCTGGATAAGCCCACAGATGAATAAAGCACTTCCTACTAAAAGAGAGAAAAAAAATCATTTGACATCGAATAAGAACACCAAACGTTCAATAGTTCGAAGACCCACCTCACGTTCCATAGTTCAATAGAAATGTTATTTTTAAAATAAATTTACATCTATGGCATATTAAAAAAGAAGATAATAAATACACGTATTCAATCATTTTACATTTTAGCAGACAACTATCGACTACATGCTCTGAAATTTAGTTAAAATGAGAAAAATATAAATAATTTGAAATTAATAAAGAAGAGCATTATTTATGTTTATATGTAATAACGTGGGTGGATCGGATTCCTTAAACAGGAAAGGAGATTGAGTCGATAAAATTTTTAAGGAAAGGACAAACCTTTCCCTTGTAGTTCTGCTGTCTTTTTCACACCTCCTATTACTGTCCCGAAAAGGCAAAAAAAACTTAATTTCTGGAATTAAACTAAAAGCTGAAGCGTACATTATTTCAAAAATAAAACAAATTATATCCATTATTGTTGGCGTAGGTTACTATCTCACGGTACACGTTGGCGTTATACTCACGTTCTGATCTTTCATGGATCCCATAATCTTGGCAGACACTGCAGCCTCAATCGTTAGATCTATTTACCTTTCCTTAAATATAAATTACTTGGGACCACCCGATGTATTGAACTAGGAAAATGCCCAAATCTAGTAGCTATGATACGAGTTCAGTAGTATGGTGATCATGCAGAAAAAATATCGAATGTTTTTTTTTTTTTTTTTTTTCTTTATTTGGTTCGAATAGAATTTATAATCAAACATATAATACTCGTTAGGAGTGATGTCATAATATAGTTCCATTTATGGTAATGATCAAAACCTTGTCCGCTATTTTTTGTTCCCTTTTGATCAAGGCATGGAGCTAGGATTATCTATTTACTTTTTTTGAGGCCTATCATTCTCTGCCACGTGTAACATCTCAATCTAACTTGGCACGTGCTTTTGTTTTTATTTATTTATTTTTCTTACCTCAGCTTTAATTAACATTTAATCATAAAAATTTATTTATTTATAAATTTTGTATTATGTAATGGCAATTTTTTTCATTTAAAAAAAAGAAAAAAAGGAAAAGAGAGATAGACGGTCAGATTAAGGTTATTAAAGAAAACAATTAAGGAATATATAAAGGAGTTTAGTACTTTTTTTTAAATAATAAAAAAATAGTTAAGTAATTGATTGTAAGTTGAAATTTAAGGTGAGAGTGCAAATATGAAATAATAATATTATATTGTTGAACCGACCATTATAATAATGATGCAGGCAGCAAAATTCACGATTCATGTGATTGCCGTATATGAGATTTCTTTTTCAAACGTTATTTGACAATTTCAACACAAAAATCTTGAACATGCTTCTTAAATATTACTATATTTATATTTAATCATTTTGTAATTATTTTTAAAATATGCTACTGTTCCAAAAATCTTGGAAGAAACCTATGAATTAAGGACATCATTACCATTTAAATAACATTTAATATTGTGTTCAAATTCCTTCATTGTTGCAACGAAAGTAGTTTGTACGTATTTTATAAATAATATTTTTTTTTTTCAAAAATGAAAAAAAATATTTAAGAACAATTTTATTAGGTCATTTTGGACAGTTGTATAATATCGTAAGATGGCCACAATTCAACGATATTAATGATTTTCTCAACTACACATTCAGTACATCAAAATCGTCCAGTCTGTAGCTTCATGATCAAATCCTATAATATATACATCATTCTTTTATTTATAAAAATAATTTTTTTATTTTTTTATTTATAATTATATCATAAAAAATAAAAAATCTACAACTTATAAATTACAAATATATATATTTATTTTTTTTTATTTCAAAAATCAAATACGAGGATGAGATCAATTGAATACGTTCAAATATTAAGATCAATTTATTAGTCTCAGTCCAAAAAATAATGCCATAAAATTATGATTAACCTTTCACATTACAAGGAGCGTTTACGGCTTGGTGTAGTTTGATGCGTACAAACTAAACTAATAATGATGGCTTACCAAAAAAAAAATAATAATAATAATAATAAATCATGAAGATTTTCAAATTAATAAAATATTCAAGTATAAATTAATTCGATTTGATTCAATTTAGTAATTTAATAGTAAATTGAAAGTATAATTAATAAATTTATTCAAAATAAAAATAATATCACATAATTAATAAATTTATGCATAAATATAAATTTTGAGAATGAAAAACTAGGTTATTTAATATAATCTAAGACTTATTAAGAAAAAAATAAATTTATTTGTTCGAGTTTTGAGTATGGAATACTTTTAAAATTTAATAGAAAATTTATTTTATGAATACGTCCTGTATGAATCTAGATTAATTAAATTAGTGGATTTCAAAAAAAATATCGGATAATTTTAAAAAATAAAGAAATTTACTAATTTAAACGGACTTATATATGTATTCGAATGAAGGTTTGGATTTCTCACCTCAAAATTATAACCCGAAACTAACTTTTTAGTTTTACCGTTTCAAAACTAAATTAATATGATCTATTTTTAGTAGAGTACTAATTGGATGAGGTATTGAATCTTTTAAATAATATTTAGAGTTTAAATTCTCATATTATGGATATAGAAAATTGGATTTCGAGGATCACCTCCATAATGAATTTCTGTAAAATTAGAATTCAGATCATTCGGCTGTACAGAATGCTGGATGATTTAATAAAAATAAAGATTTAATATTTTTAGGTCTCTAAATTATGATTAAATTAATACTTAAGTCATTCAATGTTTGAGTAATTATTTTGAAGGATTTAATTAATACAACCGTTACACTGTGAGGTCTTTCCATTTAAATTTTCGATTTATATGGATTGAAAAGTGAATATTTCTCAAAAGTGAGGAACCTAAATGTATAAAATTAAATATTTTTGAGTCTCTAAATTATAATTAAATTAACATTTAGGTCTTTCATTTTTTAGTAATATTCACTTTTCAGTCCATATAAAATGAAAAAAGAACAAAAATTTAGATAGAAGGACCTCACAATGTAACGATAACATTAGTTAAGTCGTTCAAGATAATTAGTCAAACGTTGAGGGACCTAAGTGTTAATTTAGTCATAATTTAGAGACCCAAAAATATTAAATCCTAAAAATAATGACTAATTTTTTAAAATTACGATTTTGGGTCAATTTGAATAATTTAGGGGACCAACGACGGTTCATGGAACTATAGTACTCGTAAATATTAAGCTTAGCCGAGTAGAAAAAGGGAAATCTGTACACGTGTAAAACAAATTGAAGACTTGAGTGTGAAAAATGAAAATTAAATTGACCATCTAAAACATATGGGCAAATGTAAGAGCGCAAAACTTAACAGTTAACACGTCATCATCTTCTTTCTCTCCTTTCTGCCCCTTTAAACCCGCTGCTTCTCTCTTACAAATTACCATTTTCTTTTTCTTTCTTTCTTTAACTCTCTCTCTCTCTCTCTCTCTCTCTCTCTCTCTCTCTCTCCATTTGTTCATATAATCTGACAAACGGCCGTTTTCACCATCTTCAAATAAGCCTCTTCTCTTTCTTTTTTTCTCTCCCAAATGTACTTTAGCTAAGGTTTCTTCCTCACACCTAAAGAGAAACACTCTCTCTCTACTTCTTGATCCCATCCGTTACTCTCAAGAAACTGTCTTTGAATTTCTTTTTCTTGAACAAGATTTCAGAATACAGATTGGTTTTTTCTTTTCCTACTAGTTTTGCTTTTAAAGGTCAAATATACTAAAACCAAGAAAATAATCCAATATACCATGTTGGATCTCAATCTTGATATCAGCTCTACCGACTCATCTTCTAGGGATATGAGGAAGAACCACAAGAATATGGCAGTAACAGAGACTAGCAATAAGACTGTTCAAATGGAGGAAGATTCTACAAACTCTTCCTCCATTATTATTAACACAGTAGCAGAAGATGAGAACTCTTCCAATAATTACACTGCATTGATTTTCGATATCTTGAAAAAAGAAAAAGTGGATGATAATAAAAATCTAATTGATTTCACTACGCATCAGCTTTTTCCAGAGAAAAGTGGCTTGGAATTAGATTTGCAGCCTGGATTGTCAATGGTAAGGCCTCAGTGGCTTAAATTGTCTCAGATGGAGCCCAGTGGAGAAGCAGAGCTGAGAATTGTGCAGCAAAAACAGCAGCAAATGAGAAAGAGCAGGAGAGGACCAAGGTCTAGAAGCTCTCAGTATAGAGGAGTTACATTTTACAGAAGAACTGGAAGATGGGAGTCTCATATTTGGTTAGTATTTTGCTAATGGGATATATTTATTTATTTTTCTTTTTTATTTTTATGCATGTTTATAATGATTTTTAGGGTTTAAATATGATTAGCTTATCTTTTTTTTATTTATTCATTTTTTTTTGTGTGTGTGTGCAGGGATTGTGGAAAGCAAGTATATTTAGGTAATTAAAGAATGATTAAATTTAAATTTTTGCAAGATTTTAGTTTTTTGCTTATTATGATTTTCAATTTGATTTTTTTTCTTTGAACAGGTGGATTTGACACTGCTTTTTCTGCAGCAAGGTAAGAGTTTTGATTTTTTTCTGTGTCTTTAAATTATTTTTCCTGCTCTAATTATATGTATATATATCTTTTAATTTTACCAAATTTAAATCTTATAAATTCAGAGCATATGATCGAGCTGCAATTAAGTTCAGAGGAGTTGATGCAGATATCAATTTTAATTTAACTGACTATGAAGAAGATATGAAGCAGGTAACAATCTGTTGAATCAATGAAATTTTAATAATTTTTTCCCTTCAATATATTAATAGAAAATTGTAATTAATTGGCATGCAGATGAAAAACCTAAGCAAAGAAGAATTTATTCATATTCTTCGTCGCCAAAGCACAGGGTTCGCCAGAGGCAGCTCCAGATACAGAGGTGTAACTCGTCACAAATGTGGTAGATGGGAAGCAAGAATGGGCCAATTCCATGGAAAAAAGTAATGACATTTACTAAATTTTTTTAAATTAAAAAAAAAAAAAAAAGATTTCTTGACAAAAAAATATGTCTAAGATGGATATTTTATTTCCAAAAATAAATTACCAGGTATAGTTATCTGGGGTTATTCGACAGCGAAGTAGAAGCTGCAAGGTCCTTGAATTATTAGTTAATAATCCTTTTTTTAATTTTAATTTTTGTGATTTATTCTAATGTGTAAATTGCATTTTTATTTGCTTAAATTCAGGGCTTATGATATGGCAGCTATCAAATGTAATGGAAGAGAAGCAGTAACCAATTTTGCGCCTAGTGTTTATGATGGACAACCTATTTTTGATTTAAGTTCTGAAGGTAATTATTATTATGATTTTCTTATTTTAATTCAGGAAATCCTCTTTTTTTTAAAAAAAAATTATTTTTTTCTATATTTGATTAGTACTTATAATGCAGGGAATGACCACAATCTTGATTTAAGACTTGGAATTTCTGCACCAACAAATAATAACAATGTAACAGACTGCAATTTTCTTTGCACTGATCACAAATTACCCAACAAAGATACACTAAAGGTACTCTCAAATCTCTCCTCCTGAAAGGAAAGCCTTCTCTTATCTCTCAATCTCACATTGCCTGTCTTAAAAACTTGGAACCTTCTCCACTTTTAAAACTTAGATTTCGAGATTAAGTTTAAATTTTTAATATGGTTTTGTATGCAAAATAATAGCACTTTTTATGCTTTCAAAAGGGTCCCAGTACTGCTTCTTGTACACCTAAAGTTTCTGCAACTGCAAGTTTATCAATGCCATCAAAGTTTGTCTCACCACTGTCTAGTTTATTGCCAAGCAATCGGGTAATCATTAGGGCTGATTCAATAATGTTGATATTAACGTACTAATTAGGGTTTTTGCAATTTAATTTCTATGGGTCCAAAACTGAGTTTAGAAAAAGTTCAGTTAAATGTTTCTACTGCTAACAGCAGCTTCTGGACAAAAGTTGAGTTGGTTTTTCCAAAAAAGTTCATTTAATCCTTAAAAATGGAAAAATATTTATGAATATGTTATGATGATAGGAAAGGGTAACAGAGAAGAGCATTGTGGAGGCGAGAACCTCCTCGATTTGGCAATGGCAAAACAATAAGATCAACAACAGTGTTGCTTGAATTTCATCCGCAGCATCATCATGATTCGCTTCATCGACAACAAATGCCTCTTCATCGACACTTTCAATAATTATTACTATTACTGAGAATTGTAAATTAATTTTGGCAGAGTTCCAATCAAATCGCAGCCATATTAATCTACTCTTATTGTAAAAAAAAAAAAAAAAATAGTTAAGTATGGTACTGTCAGTTCAGTTGGTCTTTAATTAGAACGTTAGTTGAGAAGGAGAAATAGTGAAAAGGAGCAATTATAATGTGTAGGGCCCTTTTCTGTTTAGAGTATCATATGTATAAGATTTCTGTTCATAACTGCCATTGTAAGTCATTTATGGTTTCCAGCAAGGGAGAGATAAGATCTAACCTTTGCTTCTTTTGGTAAAGGATTTGTGTGTTTGTGTGTGTACATAAATAAGATGAAGAAAAGGCATTGCTTCTTTCAATCACTAAATTTATCAATTGAGAATGAATTTGAGTGATGTGATATCATCATCACTTGCTTCATTATCTGCAATCTATATGCTGCAGCAACCAATAATTGTTTGTTTTTCACTTTAAAATCACTCGGGTCCATATATTTTTCATGGAAAACACTTATCTACTCTTCCTATATAGATTAATAGATCAAACCAATTAAAAATTAGCTTTTGGTTGTAATGGGTATATTTCTTACCGATGATAGAATAACTTTTCTAAAAAACTCTTCATGGATTAGGTCTGCTTCCACCCTGATGGGGACATGTTAGACAAACCTTAATCTAGATTTCATATTGAGTACAAAACTATTTTCCTACGCTCAGCGAATATTTAATTATCATCACCAATAATATGGAAAGTTAGGAGGTTCGAGTTTGCATTTTTTGAGTTAGGAGCTTTTCTATGATGACAGTAGATAGAGTACTTGTTTAAAATGTACTTCTCAACCCTACAAAACAAGCATTCAATTCTTGTATTCGAACCCATCTTCTCAAGTTTCTCTTTAATTGTACGAAGTTCTTACAATACTTATTTGGTCAAAGGTAAGTAAATTAGCAAAGCAAACTTCTCGAAAGTGGATAAATTCATTTTATTTCGTTTGGATTATCAATTCAACTCCCAAAAAAATAGATCATCATTCAATTTTCAATAAGTAATTTCTCTAAAGAAGGCTAAGAAAGTTGCATTTAGCTAATTACATGCAATGAAATTACTAATTTATCATATTATCTTAATACGCTTTAAATTTATATTATAAATATTTTTGTTTTATATACTCTTTAATAGCAATTTACTTTAGGGTAAGTTGATTTGCATATAAACACATGTAAATTATACTTCAAATATAGATAATCTTAATATGATAAATAATATTAAATATAAACATCGATTTTGTGTTTTTTTTTATAATGTCTAAAAAATTATTTATAATTTCTTTTCAAAAATAAAAGTTCTTTATAATTTAGCTTGATTCGATTTTTTATTTTTTCCAACATTTACTCACCCTAATATATATAAATAAAGTGAAAGATTAAGTAAATTAGTTACCTTTGATGTCTAAAAAGGAATTTCTAGCCAACTGCACTAAATCATAAAAAAATTATCAGTTAAAATATTTGATTGATAAAAAATAGAATGAGAAATAGTAAAATTTCGAAATATTATGGCCATATCACTTATTTATGGTAGATTTAGAGCATTTTCAATGCTAACGTAGATCATAATTTATATATCATATGGAATTAATACTTTTAAGATGAATTGTCCGGCCCGTCTGGCCTGGTCCACACAAGCTTGAGACCAAAACAGGCCGAGCCAAAAAAGCTCGTTGAAAAATCAGCCTCTAATATTCAAGCCTTTGATTGATAAAAATAAAATTAGAAATAGTAAAATTTCGAAATAACATGGTCATATCACTTATTTAGAGCATTTCCAATGAAAATATAGATTTAGAGCATTTTCAATGCTAACGTAGATCATGATTTATATATCATATGGAATTAGTGCTGTCAAGATGAATTGTCCGACCTGTCTGGCCTGGTCCACACAAGCTTGAGACTAAAACAGGCCGAGCCAAAAAAGCTTGTTGAAAAATCAGCCTCTAATATTCAAGCCTTTGATTGATAAAAATAAAATTAGAAATAGTAAAATTTCGAAATAATATAGCCATATCACTTATTTATGGTATATTTAGAGTATTTCCAATGCAAATATGAATCGTGATTTATGTATCATATGAAATTAGTACTGTCAAAATAGATTGGTCAGCCCGACTAGCCTGATCCATACAAGCCCGATTCAAAACAGGCCGAGTCGAAAAAGCCCGTTAAAAAATCAGCCTCTAATATTCAAGCTGGGCCCATGTGGGCTTGAACATATCTTTTTTTTATTTTAATACTTTTTTTAATTTTTATTGATTTTGTATGTCCATTCAAAGATCCTTGATGTACAAAAAAAGAGGAAAACACCTCCAAGAATTAACCTAAGAACATTGAAAGTTTGTCTAATATAGTTTCCGTTAGGCTTATTTCCCTTTTTATTTTAAAATTTTATAATATGGATATATATATATATATATGATGTCCTATCGCGGGGCCTATATGGACCCTTTCAGCCCAGCCCGTGTGGGCTATGATAAAAAATAGTCGGGTAAAAAAAGCCCATTTTGAAAATGAGGCTCAATTTTTTTGTGCATATCCTAACAAATTACAGCAATTATGGACTGTTAAGTCCATTTTGACAGCACTATGTGGAATAGAAGGTGTGAATAGTGACATGACTCGATGTTTATTTATAAATGTTGAATTTCAAAAAGCTTTCAAAAAGCTTTTATATCCTCTTGCATTCTTTTTTCTCTTTTTTTTTTTTTATGGGTCTATAATTTAATATATAGTTTATTTACAATTAATTCTCCTATTGTAATAAACCTTTAGAAATAGAAGTGTAAGATAATGTCTATTTATTTTTTTGACATACCAAATAAAGCATTGGAGAGTATTTTTAAAAAAATCTTTCCATTTTTCTTATGTAACAATTAAATAAGAGCAATACACATTAATATTAGAGATGCTCTCAGTAGTAATTAATAGTGTTGAGATTAGTGTACACAAGAGCATCTATTATAATAAAATACATCTTCTTTGTATAACCAAATATTACATATAACTAACTTTTTATAATAAAATTCACTTACTCTTTTCTCTCTAACTTCCTACCCCTAAATTTCCTTTGTGATTGCCATTTTTAATCAATGAAAAATCCCAACTTTCTTTTTCTCTACTCATTTTTAATAAACTCATATTTATTATTTTGTAATGAATCCATTTTTTTCTTTATATTTGTTGTAATTTTTATTTTCTCTCCAAACTTAAAAAATAAGAAAGTATGACTTTTCATTTCATTTTAATAAATTTAAAATTTGATTTTGCATATATGAATCTTCTATCAATGCATTTTAACAGTGAGATTTGTTCCTCAATTAACGTACAATGACTACTCGTGCGTGTACATCATATGCATCCAGTTTTTAAAGAAAAATTCAAGTAAAATATAATTTAAAAGTATAGTTCAAATAAAATAAAAAACAAGTAACTATTCTAGAAAATTATATTTTTTGTAAAAATCATATTCAATTAAAAATATATAATATCATCTATGTTTGTTAAAAGAAGCTATAAAATATTTATTTTCATTTATTAAAAAGGTTCACAATCTAATAATTATTATCGTAAGTTCTATATTCATCTATTCTTATTTTCAATGATTGAGACTTTGATATTACTAATAAATTATTCTTTTTTTGAAAAAAGAAACTTCCCATTAGTTGATGCCTTAATTTAAATGTGCAATAGCAAATTAATGCATACTTATTTAGGTTAAGACACATCCTAATGTTGAAAAAAATTTATTATACATTAGTAAAATATATTTTTTTTTTCAAAAATATAGTTTATTTTTCCTTTTTTATTTATTTCAAAATATAGTCTGACTTTCATTTTTTACATCATAATTAATCCGTAAATTATCTATTACACCCTTATTAAATTTTTATCTTATTTTCAATAATTCTCATTATTTTTTACTTATTATTCTAATATAATAATTATTTATGAGTTATTTGAGATGGATATAATGACAAAGTTATATATATAAAATTGTCATTTAACCATAATAATCGTTATTTTCTTAATTTATGTGAAAATAAAATGTAGATTATATTTTTAATACAGAAGGAGTAGCTTTTAATTATGATTATTTAATAAATATTTAATGATTATAAAAAAATTTAATGATTCATCAAATACAACACTATGACCCACCATGTATTTTGTAGAATTGAAAACTTTCATCTTCCATTGGCAGCAAGTAGAGTTGATATCTTTGAAGTTTGAATTGAGGCCTATACAAATAATGAGATTATGAAAAAAAAAAAGCATTAATATGTATTATCAAAATGTAAAATCATTAATTATTGTTAGGTAGCTATCTAAAATTATGTTTCTACACTCAATATGCAATTGGTGAGCGAATAAAAAAATTGAAATAATTTACTTCAACTAAATTAATGAGTATTAATTATGCTAATTAGATAGTAATCTAATTGGTCTTCACATTTATGTAAGGAGTGAGAGCTCTCTCGTTTAAGTTTTCTTTACAACAGTTGTTTTTATCATTTGGTGAGTCAATGTGAGGGCTACTCCTTGTTGTGTAGCCTGCAGTGTTATTTCGGTCATAAAGCTTTTAATGAAATAAAAATTAATGAGTATTAATTTTTTTAAAAAATTTTATCTTTAGCTCTATTAAGCAAAATATTTATTTACAATTTCATAAAACCATATTATCACCTCCCTCTTTCTCTTTTTTTGAGTGACAGATTAATAGAAGAAAATTCATTGATATTGAAGTAATTAGATGAGATAAGGATAATTTAGTAAAAATTAAGAAGTATTTTTATCATAATTTTGATAATTTAATTACTTTTTTTTATTACCATCCAAAAACCTTAGATAAAAATTGACAGAGAAAGTAATATAAAAACATGTCAAGAATGTAGTTAATTTTTGACTTTTTTTTTTTCTTTTATCATCATACATTTATATGAAAGAAATTAATATACAAATGGATTCAATAACAAAAATAATACAAATGCTAATCTATATCTATATCTATATCTATATATATATCTATATCTATATCTATCTATCTATCTATCTATCTATCTATCTATCTATCTATATATATATATATATATATATATATTTAAAAATAGAGCAATTTGTACCGTGAAGATGTCAAATATAAACCTCTGAAAAATCATGTGTTAACAGGACAATTATTTAGGACAGTTGTTGTA
The DNA here is from genome assembly GCA_947857235.1 of Jatropha podagrica. Classification (NCBI taxonomy): domain Eukaryota; kingdom Viridiplantae; phylum Streptophyta; class Magnoliopsida; order Malpighiales; family Euphorbiaceae; genus Jatropha; species Jatropha podagrica. Next base: position 7,514 of record CANUEP010081609.1, on the reverse strand, counting down.
AGAAAATAAGATATAATTGAAAAAAAATAAATTATTTTAGATAATATTTTTATCAAAATCATCTCTATAAAAAAATTATCTCTAACACTAATATATTAATATAAATAAATAATCGATCATTTATAATAAATTATAAACATAAATGAAACTAAAGTTAATATCTATAGAAAAGATTATCACTGACACTAATATCTCAATATAAATTTATTTTTTATTATAAAATAATTAATAAATAATTCATACGTTTACATAAATAATTTTTAAAATATAAAATAGCTTAAAACACGCTACACTAAATAAATAATATATTAATATTTCAAGTAAATATACAATCATTTATAATAAATTATAAACATAAAATAAAATAAAATTTAATTTCTTATATGACAAAAATAAATTAAAAAATATACTTTATTTTTAATTAATAATTAAAAAAAATATTGGTTGATTAGCTTGGTATATAGAGTAGTCCATATGTCAGGAATTAAGTTATATGAAACACAAGATATGAAATATAAGAACGAACGTACGAGATACGATAATTTTTAAAAAGTACGACATCCACATTCTTAGGACACACAATATAAAATAAATAATATATTAATATTTTAAATAAATAAATTATTATTTATAATAAATTATAAATATAAAATAAATAAAAAAATTAATTTCTTATTTTAATTATATAAAAACAAATTTAAAAAAAAAATTTATTTTTTATTAATAATTAAAAAATATATTGATTGCTTAGCTTGGTACATAAAATAGTATTATAATAAAAAAGACCTATTTAAACCCAGGTACTAAAATTGAAATACTCCTTTCTTCTACCTCACTAACAGAACCAGAAACCACGAAAAGAAAATGTGGCGCACAAGCTTACCGGTCCGTACAATCCTTCTTTCCAAATCAAACCCTCATGGCTTTACCCCTCTTCTCAAGCCATTCTCGCGCCATTTCTCGCTTCCCAAAGTCCTAATTGTTAGCTCAATTTCTGCTTCGCTTTCTCCAACTCTCAGTTTTAGTGGACGTCCACATTACGGCAGAGTCAATGGCAACGGCACTACTACTTTAGGTATTGTGAGATGTGTCTCTTCAATTTACTCTGCGCCGCAGCCCAATACGACAGCGGAGTGGAACGAGCCAGTGTCGTCCACTGAAGTTGGCAATGGTGGAAACCGCGCCGTCGATGAGGACGCCAAGCCGTCCATTCCTGTTCGAGCTTATTTCTTCTCCACTAGGTTTGCTTATTTAATTTATTAGTAATAATCGCAATTAATTATTATTTGAATTGTAATTTTGGAGTTTTAATTTTATGTGTTTGCATTTGTTTGAAATATATCTGAATTTTGATGTAGTGTGGATTTGAAGAGCTTAGTGGAACAGAACAAACCTAATTTTATTCCACCAACGTCTCGTATGACTAACTATGTTGTACTCAAGTTTGGGAATCTATCTGAATCCACTGTAAGTTTCTCTCTACATATATGTTTGTTAATAGAAATCTTGTGAATTTGATTTGCAATTCTGGGACTCTCTTTTGTTGCTTGATTTTTTATATCTGACGAATTGTAGTGTTTGTTTTATTGTTTAAGACTGCTGAAAAATATAAGTAGTGAGAATTAAATATTGGCAGTCTTATGGGATATAGAACGATGCTTCTGGAGGGGAGTTGTGGTTATCATTTTATGATACTTGATGCTTAGTACACTGTCATCTAAAATATATCCAATCTTCCAAACTTCAGAACTTTATGTGCCTTACATATGTGTCAAATATTTGTCGGATGCTCTTCAACATTTATTTGATAAAAGTTACAAGTTGCAAATTTCTAGTTTATAAAATATGTTGGCACATGCCACTTTGTCCCTCCTATTTCATATATTATCTCATCTTTGGTCCTGTTTTGTCTCTCATTTGCCATGGCAATGCATAGTTTATTCTTTGAATGTCTAATAACTGCTATGACCTGACTGTTTCACTGCTTTGAGGTTGGGAATAGGTCTGTAAGCATAGAACTCTGAACACAATAAACTTTGGTTGGGCAACTTGATTGGGTTGGGTTTTTTTATGGTTTTGGACAAATATCTCGGGTTCAATTTGCTATTCTACTTACATTTGAATTTTTTTTTAAATATTGACCTCCTTTTAGGTAAATAATATTACTTAGAGTACATGGTGTAGAGTGGCTGATCAACACTTCCACCATTTTTATGGTTTTGAACTTGACATTGGTATTAATTTAGAATTGTTGGCAAGCTTAAGTCGGTGCTACGCCCTTTTCTCTGTCCTGTACATTCTGGCTGTAGAATACTTTATGCAAATATGCTATTCTTTGCTGATTTCTTAATTACAGTATGGGATTTTTCTTTCTTTCCCCAAATGTTCATATGAATGATTCGAGTTTGTATGTATTACTGAAGACAATATTTCTTGAATTCCTTGCTTCAGGATTTGGGGGCTTTCATAAGCGGAAGTAGTTGCTGTTACATGGTTGTGTTTCAATATGGCTCTATTGTCCTGTTTAATGTCCGTGAACATGAGGTTGATGATTATCTGAATATTATAAGAAACCATGCATCAGGATTGCTTCCTGAAATGAGAAAGGATGGTGAGATCCTATTTATTTTATTCTCTAATGAGTAATTATCATATTTCTTTACTGGTCATTTATAAAAATGCAATGGACAATCCTATTCTTGGTGGGTGAAATGATGTAACACAATGAGATGGACATGACAGAACAATATTTATCATGATTAAATGAATATCTATAAAAGTTATTTTTGTATTCTCTACAAAAGAAAGGGTTAATCGATGTTAAAAAATTAAGCTATCCAGAATAGCTTAAAAATGCACATGGTAGGCTGCATGTTGGCCCAACACTATTGGATGATTCAGATTTTCCACAATTATCAATTGCTAGGACTGATGTGGCCACTGGTCTTTTTGAAATGTAGCCCCTGAATGAAGTAGAGTGGAGGAAAAGAATCCATATAGCTGACTGCTACAAGATCTGTTTTGAGGCTAAGTTGATAGTACCTATAGATTGGTGATTTTAAATTGGAAAACAACTGGACCTAAACAATCTGTCTGCAAAACCAAGTAGTAGTTTTCCATATTCAATGGCATGGCTGGTAGCGTGGTACGCGGATATAACTAAAACTTCTGCATCATACTTTTTAACTCTATGCATTAGACACAACGCATGCTAAGATTACCAGAACAAGAAATGAGGAAAATTCTTTCTATAAATTTGAGAAATTTGCTGTCCTGAAATTTTCTCGCTAGTTCGTGTTTTAAGCTAGACATGTTGCTCATCTAGGTTTATAGGTACGGGATTGATAATGAGGACTAGTGAATCTTTTTCCCTTTGGTTTAGCTAGAAAGATATTATTGTTGTAACTTATCAAATGACCCTTTTATGGATATATTTTAATATTCACTTTGTTCAACCTGTCAATTATGTGCCTATGGGCTTTTTAGATGGTGATCTTATTTCGAAGAATATTTAGGTACTTACTTTCTTCCTGTAGGCCACTGAGTTCTTCAATGCCTATCACTTTATTTCCTCATTAATTTTCGCCCTCACCACCCTTAAAAAAATTATAATGGTGCTAGTTATGACTTTGCTATATCCATCAAGGTGTTCTTTAGTCTCCTGTATGGTTGTTCTTTTTGTTTGATGCTAGCATTTAATAATTAACTTGAGTTGCCTGCTGGCTAGTTGCTATGTGATTCAGTTCCATATTTTGCAATACTGTTTCGTTGAAATTTTGGTTTCATAGGGATTCATGATCATTTTTGCTATCTACTTGCTATAAGGGAGAGCTTTTGTTCTTTCTGCTTTTGATTAATGCAACTATTATTTTATGATTCTATTGCTATTGTTGTTGCTTTATGTTTGACTGTCATTCATGTTTTACTTTCCCTGAATAACTAGAAATTAACCATGATGCTGCTTTTCTATTAACATGTGAGCTTGATTTCCTGTTATGCAATTGCAAGAATATGAGGTGCGGGAGAAGCCAACATTGAACACATGGATGCAAGGTGGCCTAGATTACATAATGCTGCAGTTCTTGAATATTGATGGAATCCGTACAATTGGTAGTGTCCTTGGTCAAAGTATTGCTCTTGATTACTATGGGCGTCAGGTATGTAATGTCATCTCCTAAGTTTCTAAATTGGTGCAGTATTCTTACTTAACTTTGTCTGCCACCTTGTTTTTCATTTATCCTGTTAGGTTGATGGGATGGTTGCAGAATTTACTGATATAAATCGTGGAATGGAAAAAACTGGAACATTTTCTATGGATAGCAAAAAACTATTTCAAATAGTGGGGAAAGCTAATTCTAACCTTGCTGATGTGATCCTTAAGCTTGGACTTTTTGAGAGGTAAATTTTGGTGTATTACTGAAATAATGTAAATTCTATTTTTGCCAGTCTATAAAGAAGATTGCTTTATAAGCAGAAATGAATTAGAAGGAAATTTCATCTGTTTTGGAATTAAAGCTCAGTTAAATTGATAATGATTTAGCATTTTTTTTTAATTTCCTACAATTACTTATTCCTGGAAACCAAATGCATCAAAAGGTAGATTCCAAGTGCTTTGAAATCAACTGGGAAACTGAGGGGCTGGGGTCCATTCTGATAAGAGTCAGTGAGGCAGAAATAAGGATAATGAAAAAACAGCATGGGAAAGCTTCAGCCATTAGTCTTTCTGTGATGAAGTTCTGTAGTAATGGTTCCTCTTCCTCCTTTTGGCCTTAAGACAAGTATCTGGTTGATCTGTGTAATCACCTAAATAGAGTGTGACCTCTTTGAGCACCTAGGGAAAACTACAAACAGTTAAAGCTAGATTTGGCCATAAATTCTATATTTTACCATTGCAATATTGCATTTGTCATGTCATATGCTGTGGGTATAATCAAATTCTGAAAGTTTTGTTGGTTTTAACAGGTCCGATATTGCCTGGAAAGATGCGAAATATGCACAAATATGGGAATATCTAAGAGATGAATTTGAATTAACTCAAAGATTTGCAAGTCTTGATTTTAAGTTGAAGTTTGTAGAGGTAATCTTGTCCTTACAAGTTCTTTTTATTTCATTCTTGCCATCAGCAGTGATTGAGAAAGTATCATGTTATAGTGACATCTCAATCTCATGTTTTCTTTGCAGCACAATATTCGCTTTCTTCAGGAAATTCTGCAAAATAGGAAATCTGACTTCTTAGAATGGCTTATTATTGTCTTGATTAGTGTTGAAATCATTATCTCTATATTTGACATTACTCAGAGGTCAGGATTTAAATTCTTCAAATTTTTTTAATTTCAATTTTTCCAGCAATATACACGAAAGAGATTATGATTGTAACTGGCACCTGATAAATTTGTATATCTTTCTTCAAATAGCTGAATTTGTATATACATGTCGCCAAGTTTTTATATTGAGCTTTTGTCAAATTTTTTTCACCTGTTTCTTTTTAAGGGTTAATATGCATTTCTGAAGCGAGACCCACTTGATATTTGAAAATTAGCTTATGGCTAAATATATAATTTAAACTCTGATCTTTGACAAAGATATGAACTTTAAAATTCACATTGTGTCAATATATCCTAAGATTTTTTTACTTTTGTATGCAAAATATTAATTGTTATATTGTTTAATATAATTTTTGAAATAATGATTTTTCCTTTTTTTTTTCAACTTCAATAAATATTTAATCAATAAAATTTTATAAGTTAATGTGTTTAATTATTTAAATAAAATATTTAAAAAGTTTAATTTTATGAGGTAAAAATGAAAGTTGAGGGTGTGGCGAAGACTCTCTGGATCGATGCCATAAGCCATTACGGCCACGCCTCCATCATCATCGGTGTAATCCAAAAGAGTCAGCGAAGTCATTTCAAAATGTCAGGGAGATCTTGTAACTGAAAGTGATGAATCTGTGTAAATAATTCCATAAAAACCAGTTAGCCATAGAATCTTTTACAAGATCTCCATCTATAACCAGTTAATCGAAACTCAAAACGATGACCCTCAAATCTTTTCAAGATGTGAGGGAAATAATTCTTCAAGAAAAAGATGATTTCGGTGCAGCAGATTTGAAGCATAAGAGCTAAAAGAACACATTGGGAAGTCGTTTGTTGTTTTTAAGTACCGGTTAAAGTGGATCATATTTGGATTTGAAATCGGTGGATGTTTGGTTTGGATGGATGAGAAAATAAGCCACTGGTTCAAGTCGGGATCATGCCTAAGTTCGCGGCTTTGACTTGGTTGCATCTCCTTCTGATATGAGCATCCTTCTTTATGATTCCGTGATTTGTTTGTTATGGTTTGTAACTGTTTGTCTAATCAAGCTTTCGACATTCCTCTTTATAATTATAAATTTAGTATCTGATTTCTCAAAAAATTTTTATTTTAGTGTTAACGAAAAATATTTATAATCAAATATTGAAATTTATAAATTTTTTTCAACTAGACATTTTTGTCCTATATAACTTGCCGAAAATATGAATAGGATACATATAATCTAGAAATTATATAAAATAACGTTGACTAAGATGATGTGTCAAGCAGTAAAATGTAAAAATTAAAATACAAAATTGCCCTTTTAACTCTAAACACAATTTTTTTTAACGACGAAGTTAAAATAAATAAATTCTTCTAAAAAAAAAGAAAAAAAAATAGAATAACACCCATTTTCACTTTTAGCCTTTTCCTTCTAATTTCACTTTCACCGAAATGGAACATTAACATCATCAATAACAAATAACCATAACTTCATTGTTTTCTTCTTAGATCTCTTTTCAACCTAAACATCAGATTCTCTCTACCCTCTCAGAAAATGAGTCAATTGCAAATGGGCTTTGTTTGATGCTCTCAAAAGTGAAAACATAGTGTTTGGTTGAAGATTTTTGGTGGGCTTTTAAATATTTTTGGTTGAAGATATGACATTTCACCAAAATGTGCTTCAAGTGCAATATTTTTTTTTTCTCTTTTAACAGCTCTCGAACCTTTGGATCTAGACTCACTTTCTCATTCTCATTCAAATCAATCTTCCAAACCTAAAGGGTGTTAGATTAATCAAGAAAACAAGTCAACAACCAGATCAATTGGATTTAAGAGTTATCAATTAATTGAGCAACTGCTGGGCTCTATATAGCCATTACTATAAAACAGAAAATAACTAAAGATCTGTAAAATAATCTAAAAATAGCGGTAGCGAAAATATTCTAAATAGCAGAAAATAACTCATGTAGAATAGGACACTTATTGACTAATTCAAAACTACCAGACTAATTTAAACTACCAACAAACTCTCCCTTGAACTTATTCCTCTTGTATAAGAATTAGTTCAAATCTTAGTCTGTGCAAACACCAAGTTCTTGACGTAGCTTCTGGAATGCTTCTAACTTGAGTGGTTTGGTCATCAAATCTGCAAGTTGGTCTTTGGTGCCACAAAACTGTAACTCAACAACACCTTCTTTAACTAAATCTTTGAGAAAGTG
>CANUEP010081595.1:0-10765 GCA_947857235.1 Jatropha podagrica | reverse complement strand
CAAAGCATTCATCCATAGGTTAGTTAATCAGCATGACATAGTCTCGGGATCCATCTCGGGTTTGCACACCATGCCTTAACCATTGGGTAATTAATCTAGTAATTAGGTTAATTAAAATTGGAGTCATTTAGGGTTTTTCCTAGTTTACTCTTAAATAATTAAACCAGGTGGCGACTCTCACATTAAGTGCGTTTCTATCCTTTTACATACGCATTTACGCTATGTGTTCCGGGGGATAGGGGTTCACAGGTCGAACCTCCTTAGGAGGAAAAGCCCTTGGTTTTGTTTCATGCTTTTGTGTTCTTTTGTTTTTAATGTATTCTTGAATGGTTTTCCTTAATATTAATATGGTTATTTTGAAAAGAAACATTTTCCCTTTTGATTTGGAAGAGTGGCCGAACCTATGGTAGGTGAAGGACAATATGTTTCCTTCGATTTCTAAGTTTGATTTCCACTTAAATGAGTTTGTTGATAAGTAAATTAATAATGGTTAAAACCTCTTTCTTGTATTTGAATGTTTAAGAGTTTTTTCAAAACTTAAAGAAGGTTTGAAAGTGAAAAGATGAGTTTTAAGACTAAATGCTTTTAAGTGATGGTTTTAATGTTTTGCTTAAGTACTTTTAGCTTGAAATATGGTGTTTTATGGAAGGGAATTCTTTCCCCTTTTGATGATCCAAGGAGGCCGAACCACCCTAAGGTGGAAAGGCATGTTTTGTCTTTTTAAACATTGATTTTTAAGTATTTTAAGTTATGTATGTATGTGTATTAAGAGATATGATTTTGATTTGGAACATATGAAAGATTTGATGAGTATTTACAAGTTGTAAGTTAAGTAATTTTGAAATAATAAGTACTAAGTTATGAGATGTTTTGCAAAGGACTTAAGTATAAGTAATAAGGTTATTTGTAAAAGAATGGTTTTGATTTGGATTCTACTATGCATGATTGAAATGCAGTAAGATGAGATTTATTTCGATATGTGACATACTCGGCTTATCAGGCCATTCTGTTATGTGAAAGCTGTGATCATATGCTAGGCTTATCAGGCCTTCTGAACAGGCGGACGCGCTTATTATTCTGTGTGATGGCGCTTTCACAAGCCACAATTATGTGATTAAGTTATTCTGTAATTCTAAAATCGAATCTATTTATATTTCTTTCTATTATGTATAAGCCTTTAACTAAGAACGCAATCTCATTCTGTTATAAAGAAATTGGAGATATATTTGTGTTTATGAAATTTTTCTTACTTTTTTTTAGATTATGAACTACTTTTTAAGGTTGAACTTTCTTATGATTTTGGAAATATTTTAATTTAATTAGTACGCATTTGCTATTTATTATATATTTGATTTGAGTATTTTTAAATTATATTTGAGATTTGTTGCTTTGACAATCTTTTGTTATTTTATCGATAATTATTTAGCATCATTGAGTCTTCTACTTAGCGTGTCGATTTTCATCATGTGCAAATTATGAGCGATAGATGCTACCTGAAGACTGAAGGTGTAGCATCAGAGAAGAAACTGTGATTTAGGGTGGGATAAGTTTTGAAATATAATTTTGGCATGTATAGGAATATTGTAAATATTGAATTTGTATTTTATGAGATATGTGATTAATTAAATAATATTTTCTTATTGTTAATTTATGTTGTACGAATGTTAATAATTAATTTGCCAAATGAACGATATAATGTCATGATAGAACCTAGTAAATTGATGAGTATTTAGAAGTGCTAGTGATTTGTTGTATTGGATTGAAGTATTGAAGATTTGGAGGTATATATAAATATTGGAAGTGTATTTATTTTCTTTGTGTGTCAAGTTGCTTTTTAGGGAAAGCTCTTGCGAATTTTTCATAGGAATTTTCTTAAACCTTATTTTATAAAAAATATTACTTACCTCCTTATGAAAACTTAGCAACTTCTAATATATGATATGGAATTATTAAGTAAGATGAGACGGTACTCCGGCACCGAATATGGCATTCGTCATCTGGTCCTCCGGGATTGGAAGATGGGTGTTACATCCTTCTTCCTCTTGCCTAATCCTCCTCATTTTAGGTCTTCCCTTAACATCAGGTGGTAAAATGCGATCACTTTCATTTTATGGCTCATAGTATTCTTTAGGAATTAGATGGATTACACCATTATAAGCACAAATATAATTCTCCAATGAGAAATATGTATCACAATAAGCATCAACATTTTTCCTCTTATACCCTATGACCAACATAGCATGTTTACAAGATAAATCAAGTTAGTGGTTTCTTTTGGATCAAATTTTCTATCATTAGAGTTAGAATTAGAGATGGTTTATGTGACTTTAAATTAGATACAAAATAGAAAAAGTTTTTGTAACTAATCTTAGATACAGATAATGTATAACTAATTTGTCACTAATTAAAGTTTTTATAAATAGATTTTTTAGATGGTTAGGTTTATATTTCTGATATGATGAATTTGAAAAAAAAAATTGAAAATAGAGGTAGAAATTAAGTATGAAATTTTTAGCCTTTTTTTATATTTAGAAACCAGTGTCCCTATTTAATTTTTAAACTACTAAAATTAAATTAATAGAAAAAATAAGAGACAACCGAAAGGAAATGAAAAAAATAAAAGAGTTAACATGATGAATACATCTAACATCCTCTTTTGAATCTCAAATAAATTGATTTAAATTTTTAAAAAATTTTCAATTAAATTTTAAATTGTAAATTTAAAATGTATTATTTTATTGTAATGACTAAAATTTTATACATAAAATAAATTAAGGAAAAATCAAACCATTTTCCAAACAAAAAAACTAATCATAAATTATTAAAACCAACTAAATCTAGAAATTTCTATAGAATCAAACCAAGTAAGAGGGTTAGACCAGATCTAGAATCCTCCAACTAATAATCAAAGACAAAGGGTAAGGTTTTAGCATACAAACTTCTTTTCCCGATTCCTTGATCGCGCGACTCCTATTTCTGTGCTGCTGCACCAGTTTCAGCCACCGGTTGACAAGAGCGAGGTGGTGATCAGCTCTGCTCAAGACGCCAATCGTTTCTCCAACTTCCATTGCATCGATTGGAGCTTGATTAAAACGAATCAAAGCCCTTTCTCCCTCCTCACTACTATCTTTCTCTCCGACCATTTTCTTGATCTCCAATGACTTCCGACGGGCGAAGCCAACATCGGACTGCTTCTCTCTTGTTGCTGAACTATAGTCTGGCCTTCCTTTGGCCGATTGATGCTTCATGAGGATAAATCGAAGCTGTCATGTTTTAGCAGTTAACCTTCTTCAATTTTCCAGCAAGCCGAGCTCTTTCACTCAGGTAAATCAAAAAGTAGTAATTTCTACTTCTATTCAGCGTTCTTTAAAATTAATTTGGACTTGGGCTTAGACATTGAAGAACTTTGAAATGTTAGGGTGGAATTTAAGGAAATTTAGGAATTTACTTGAATTGATTTATATTTTCAGAATTAACACACACAAAACACTCAATGTTTCTTATAGAAAATATATTGAAAAATTTCAGCAGAGATTTTCTTCTCGTTTCCTAGGATCCTAATAAAAATTTAGAGCTATCTATAATGCTAGAGGAGAATTTACTATTATTCCTTTGCATATTTGTAATTTGTTATATATAAAAAGCAAATAAACTGTATGAAAAGAAAAGAATTGTGCATATGGGGATTCTTTAAGAGAAGCAAATATGGATGCGTTTTTAATGTCAGTCCGTTCCTTGCAGGTTAATTGGTGATCTTAGTGGTGAAGATTCTTCTCTTGAGTTCTTGAAAGATCAAATAAATTTATCCATTTGTTAGATTTCTCTACTTAAATTTCTGAAAGCATTCTTTTTTTTTTTTTTTTTTTTTTTGAAAAGCGTTTTACTTGTATTGGGCTAGCTGAATGCCATTGTCCATTTTGATTGTAGGATCTTGCACAGTTCTATCATTTCAAGACAAATTCTAGAACTTCGTCGAATATTTTTCGAGTTAAAACTACTGTAAGTACCTTGACATCAAAGTTGAGTTCTATGGACATTGATATGCTTACTTTTTTTAAAAAAAATATTTATTTCTAATTTTGAACTTTCGCTACAATATATGTAACTTTTTAGTTTTACTGCTTAATGCTAGTTTTATTGTAGTGCTATTAGTTATGATTCTGGTTCATCAATTAATTACACTCTTACTTTGCTTTTCTTTTTTATTTAGATTTGATAGATCATGTATTTATATCTAGTCTGGTTGGATTTGGATGAATTGTTTGCCACGGGTTAACTTAGAATAAAGGTCTTGGTTGGCAAATGTATACCATAAATGTTTACCATATTTTTCATGTTAAACAGTTTTGGACTTTAACAAATGTCAAATCACTTTGTATGTTGATAAGGAAATTTTATATAATTCTATTGCTTGAATAGTTTTTGAAATGAAGTTTCCTATAAGATTAATTTATTACTTGAACAATTTAGATTCCAAGTTTAATGAGATTTTTGTTTTTCTTTCGGAGTACTTTTAAAGAAAACTTGAATGAGAAAGTGTCTAGAGTTGCAAAAGAGGCATTGATTCCAATAATCAATTAGCATCACAATCTATTGATGGACTTGAGTTTTCTATTTGGATGGAAGTAGTTGATGGTCTAAAGAAAGGAAGAACCAATCGATAATTTTGAATATTTTCTTGTTGGTGGTTCAAGCTCTTATTATATACTAGATCAGAAAGTTGATCCATAAGGCTCTCTATGATCATGATCAATTACACCAAGAGCTAGGAAAAAAAGATGCGCAAATAAGTGTGAATCTAGTCCAATAGTAATTCTTAGCTAGTTTGGAGAATAAGGCAATTTCAATATTTCTCTTTCATGACTTAGGTTGTGTAATTTTTGTTTATAATTTAGAGACATCAATATTTAGAATTTTAGTTGGAATTATAGTTTCTATTTATAATATTTTAGAGGTTGTTTACTTTGCAGAATGGAATTCATAATTGAAGCATATTTAGTTCCTTTTATAGTTTATATGATTCGTAGACTTTAAGAATGACTTTAATTTATATTCTAATTGATCACAAGTAATATGGATCAAATAAAAGTATAAAAATATAAAAAATTTAGAAATGAAAGTTTCGTCTCTAACTTACTGTAAGTTAGAAATAAATTTAGAGACCTTAAATTCATATCTAATATATATATATTTTTTTTTCTACAATTTAGAAACAAAAAATTTGTCACTAAATAATTATCATCACCTTATAAAATAAATTAGGTACAAAAGTATCGTCTCTAATTTACGGTTAGAAACAAAAATAGAGACCATAAATCTTTTTTTAATATATTTTAATAACAATTAGAAATAGATAGATCGTCTTTATAGATGAATTTAGAAACAAAATAAAAAGAACTTTAATAATTTAGAAATAGAATGTGCACTTTAGAGACGGATAAAGTCAAATCTAAATTTAAAAACAAATTGCTAGTCATCTCTAAAAATTAGAAACGAGTTTATTAGCTACAAACTTAGAGACTGCAATTTCCGTCTCTAACGCCACTTTAGAGACAGCTTATTATATGTAAGAGACAAATTTGTTTGACTCTAATAACATTTTTTCTAGTAGTGAGCACTCCAAGGGGATATACTAGGCCAAATGAAACCCTTGTCGAGCAACTCTTGAATTTGGATCTTCAACTCTCTCAACTCAGTAGGAGCCATCCGATACAGAGCAATAGATATTGGTGCAGTACCCGACATAACCTTAATATCGAACTCAACCTCTCTCTCATGAGGTAAACCTAGCAACTCATCGGGAAACACATTTGGAAAGTCACGTATTGTCTGAATCTCATGGACATTGGGAGATCTGCTTAGGCTCAAGTACACAAGCTAAGAACGCCTCACAACCATGTTGTATCATCTCCCTAGCAGTAGTGGCTGAAATAACATTAGAGAGGTAATACAAACTCTCTCACCCACAACTACAATCTCCTCACCAGATGAAGTCTAAAGTGTGACACTTTTACGTCTACAATCAACAATCGCCCCATGCCAAGACAACCAATCTATACCTAAAATCACACCGTACTCTTGGAAAGGCAACTCTATCAAATCTCCTAGAAATATATACCCATGAATAACTAAAAGGCAGTCTCTAAACACACGGTCAACCAAAGCACTCTGACCTCAATGCTATGCTCTAGTGTGTCAGCATGCATACTACCTAGTCTACCCACATTTATGCATATATATGAATGCATGGAGCTCGGATCAATCAAAGCAAGTACAAAAGTGCCAAAGATGGATAAATTACCGGCAATGACGTCCAAAGCATCCTGCTCCTTCCTGGTCCTGATAGCATAGGCCCTAATTGGTGCTCTAACCTCCTGTCTATCCACTGTCTCAGAAACTAGCCTTTAACTCCCAGTACCATGTGCATCACCATGATCTCTGCCTCTCTGAACATAAGGAGTTGGCCTCCCAACTTGGTGAACCAAACCAGTCACTGCCAATGGGCAGTCCCTAATCATGTGCTCAGTGGATCCACATCTAAAACAAGTGCCCGTGGCTCTCTTGCCACATTGGGTACAAACTGGAATAGATGTAGCCTGAGGAGCTGATCTCACATATGTACCCTGGCCAAATCTATGACCTGGTCTGAACCCCATCTGTGGTGCACCTCTAAACCTCTTGCTACTAGGCTGGACCCCAAAATTCAGTCTAGATGTAGCACTCTAAAATCTCTTATACTAGCTGCCCTGCTGGGTCCTCTGACCTCTAGCCTATCTCTCTATCCGGTTCGCCTTAAGCTCTGAAGTAGCCTTCACTAATGAAGCTAGTGTGGTATGAGGTTGGGATGTCAAGTACATCCTATACTCATCAAGCAATCCCTTTTTGAATCGTTTACATCTATCCGACTCAGAAGTGATCAGTCTAGAAGCATACCTACTCAACCGTAGGAACTCCCACTTATACTCAGAAACAGTCATCTGGCCTTGCTTAAGCTTGAGGAACTCTACTATCTGCTGATCTACATAAAGCTCACCCACATATTTCTCCTAAAACTCAAATAGGAAGAAATCCCATGTCACATCCTTAGCTCAAGCTGGCTTAATTATTGACTCCCACCATAAATAAGCCTCTTCCTACAGTAAGGAAGTAGCACAAATCAGTCTATCCTGGGGAGTACATTGCATTTTCTCTAAAATCCTCTTCGTAGTTCGAAGCCAAAATTCTATTACGGAAGGCACATCATCCTTTCGACCCATAAAATTGACAACACCATACTTCCTCAGTCTCTCATTAGGGGGATGGACTAGAACAGCGACTGGTGCGACTGGAACTTGGGGAATAGCTCTCACAACCTACCCAAAGCAGCGACCAACTGCTGGACTAAATCACCCTGATTAGGCGCCGCAGGACTTGTATAAGCCTGCCCCACAGTCGAGGCGTGCTTTGCATCAGAACCCCAAACACCACCAGTGGCACCATCAGCTAGTACATCACCCTCTAGAGGGGCATTACTATCCAACCTCCTCATTAAATAGATGCTGAGACATGACTCAAAACCTACAAAGACCAACAGGTTTGTATTAGAGTTCCCAAAGCAAACTTATATGGCATGTATTTAACTTAAATCACTTATATAACTACTCTAACCAAATAAATTCTCACACCTAATCATATATCTTAGAATCACCTAAACCTACGCTCTGATACCATTAAATGTAACACTTGATGCCCAATCCCGGAGGACTCGATGATAAGTGCCACATTCAGTACTGGAGCACTGTCTTATTTTACCTAATAATTCTAAATCATATATTAGAAGTGACTAAATTTTCATAAGGAGGCAAGTAATATGTTTTTTTTTTTAAAAAATAAAAGTTTAAGGAAATTCTTACTGAAAATTCATAGGAGTTTCCCTTGAAAATGAAACTTGCCAAACAAATGAAAAACAAATATAAAACAATAGGGTACGCAGCACTTTTAAGTATTCACATAAAACCATCTTAGGTTCCATCATACCATTTACAGAATTAATTACTAATAATCATACACTTTAAATTCACATAAGAATCTTAATTAATCACACACTTCTTAAATTTACAAACTTAGTATATACAATCTCTTACAATATTTTTATATATGCCATAAATACATTTTAATACATATCCTATCCAAAATAAAGTTTTCTTCTCTGATGCTACGCCTCTGGTTTTCGTATAGCATCCACCTCTCTCAACCTATGCATGATAAAAATCAACGCGTTAAGTATAAAATTCACTGGTGCTAAATAAATTAATAGTACAATAAATAAGGTTGCCTAAGAAACAAACTTAAAATACAATTTAAAATACTTAAATCAAATATAGAATACCGAAAGTGTGCAAATCAAATTAAAATATTCTAAAAATCATAAATAAGATCATTCTTGAAATAAATTCATAATATGTCAAATATAAGAAAATTCTATAAATACAAATATTTTCTTTTCCCTTAATAACAAAATAGAATTTATTCTTAGTTTAGGGCTCATACATATACTGAGAAAAAATATAATCATATTTGATTTTAGAGATATCAGAGTAGAGATGTGGCCTGTGAAAGTGCCACCAAAGAATTGGCTTATGAAAGTGGTTTCTGAATAAGCGCATCCGCTTATTCAGAAAGCATCCAGAGCCTAGCATATGATCATATCATATAATATAATAGAGAGGCATCAAAGTCGAGCATGCTCATTTATCAGAATAAACCTTATCTTACCATATTTCAACCATGCATACTTGAGCTTAAAACAAATCCATTTCTTCATAAATATCCTAATTCATATGCAGATTCCTTAGCAAAGCATTTCATAACTTAATAATTATTATTACAAAAATTTTTAACTTACAACTTGTGAAAATCTAGGAAAATCCATTTGTATTCCAAACAAAATCATACTTTAATAATACATATATATACGTAGTAATAAATACTTAACAATAAACATTAAAGAAGGAAAATCATGCCTTACCACCCTAGGGTGGTTTAGTCTCTTTAGGTCAAAAAAGGGCAAGAAGTTTCCCTTCCTCTAAATACCATATTTCAAGCTAAAATTTCTTAATTAAGGCATTAAAACCTTTACTTGAAAACATTTACTCTTAAAACTCACCCTTTACACATTCAAAACTTTCTTTAAAGTCTTTGAAAAATTCTTAAAAACTAATATACAAGAAAGAGATTTAAACCATCATTAAGTTACTTATAAGCCAACTCATTAGAGTCAAAATCAAACATAAAAATCGAAGAAAACTCAAGGCCCTTCACTAAGCTAGGTTTGACCTCTCTTATTAATGAAGGGGAAGAGACTTTCTTTTCAAATTAACCACATTAATTTTAAGAGAAACCATTCAAAAATACATTGACATCAAAAGAACATAAAAGCATGAAACAAAACTCAAGGCTCTTCCTCCTAAGGAGGTTTGACCAACCATGGTTGAAGGGGAAGGAGGTGTTCCTTTTCCCATTCAAGCATTCCATCATGCTTAGAAATCATGCCAAATCATATAAAAACATTCAAAAGATAATTTCCCCAACATAATTGTAACAGTCCATTTCTCAGTGTCAATTTTCAGTGTTGGTAATAGTGATTTATCGGTCTGTGAATAGTATCATTGGTCCGAAACTTGGTATTATTTTGGTCCGAAAAAATTACTATGCATGTCTAATATATTTTTGGAACATGTTTGCATGATTTAGGTATATAAAAAATATTTTATGAATATTTTTGAAGAATTTAAGTATTTGATGAATAGTATTTTCTAGTGTAGTATGTTAAGGAATAATTGAGAAATTATTTTTGTAGAGTTAATTTAATGAATTGGTGGAGTTAAATGATAATTAGAGAAGAATTATTTGTTGAATATTTAGAGCCCTTGGATGAGAATACTAGAGACTTAATCTTAGCTAGTCATTTGACATAAAATTAAGAAGTTAAGTTTGACTTTTCTACTTAAAAGCAACACTATACCTCCTTTACCTCTTCCATGCCAACTTCTCTCTCTTCTCTCCTCCATTTTCTTCATTTTCTCTACCTCTAAGCTTCGTGAATTCACCAAATTTAAACCTTGAAATAGTAATCAAACATTAAGACCTAAGCTAAGGAGTAAGAATTTGGATTCCTAAGCTAAGGAATTTGAAGTTGCTACCCAAAATAAGTTGTGATTTTTAGATTTTGTGAATTAATAAGTAGAATTCATGGTTTAGACATATAATTGATGCATTAAATCGTGCTCCATCTCTTTCATTTATCGTTTCTTGATTTTAATGTTAATTTTTCCAACTTTGAAAAGGTTGGAGAACCCTCCTCCAAAGGGAAGGTGAAAGCCAAGGATTGAGGCTTTCCAAGCTTCTTTAAGCTTGTTTTAAAGGTTAGTGCAATGATATTTCACTTCCCCTTTCATTTTCTTTAAGTTTTAAGTTTTTAGGTTTTAAGCAAATTTTGAAGATTTTGTGATTTTGTTGGGGAATTGCTTAATTGGTTGTTTTTATATGATTTTTCATGTTTTCTAAGCATAATGAAATGCTTGAATGGGAGAAGGGACATCCCCTTCTCCTTCCCCTACACTTGGCTGAACCTTGATGGGTGAAGGGTGTTAGAATCTTATAATTATTGGGGTAGATTGTGCATATATTAGAAAGATACTATGAGATCTTTAGGAGATATTATGATAGAATCTTGTAATTATTGGGGTAGATTGTGCATATATTAGAAGGATATTAGGAGATCTTT
>CANUEP010081556.1:0-33918 GCA_947857235.1 Jatropha podagrica | reverse complement strand
TTTGTTAATTTTAGAATATTTGGTTGAATAATTTTATTATTTAATGAGTTAATTATTTTGGTTGATAAATTAATTGTGGATTATATTGTTTAGGTGAATTTTTAATATTATAGTTAATTAATAGAATTTTCATTATTTGATATTATTATGTAATTGATAATCAAAATCCTATCAATTAACCATAATATTAAAAATTCACCCAAATAATATAATCCACAATTAATTTACCAATCAAAATAATTAACTCATTAAATAATAAAATTATTCAACCAAATATTTTAAAATTAACAAATTAATTAATAAAAATTTAACTAAATAAAATTTTAAAATCAATACCCAAAAATCTCAATTTTCCGGTAATTCTTGAACCGGAGGAGGAGGCGGTGGCCGGAAGCAAACTGGGCTTGCTGCCAAGGTCGCGCGCGGAAGAGCAGGTGGCTGGCTGTGGCGCGACGCGAAGGACAGAGCTGCTGGAGCTCGCTGGAAATGGTGGCGCGACGAGAAGAGGAGCAGAACACGGCTGGGTCGCGCGTCAGAGGGAGGCAGAGCAGAGCTGGGTCGCAGCCGCACGAGGAGGAGCTGCTGCTGCTGCTCGTGGAAGGGAGGCGGAGGAGGAGCGGCTGTCTGTAAGCAAAGAGAGAGACCGAGACAGAGACAGAGCAGGGCTGCTGCTGCGCGAAAGGAGGCGAGGCGAAGCTGCTGGTGGTCTGTGGCGCTGCTGCTGGTGGTCTGTGGCGCTGCAGCTGGTGGCCTGGCAGTCGCAGGGAGGGACAGCGAACAGCAGGGAGAAGGAGAGGAAGAAAGAAAGAGGAAGAGAGAGAGAGAGAGAGAGAGAGAGAGAGAAGGGCTGCTGTGGTCCGGCTGTGGCCGGTGGAGGCCTGAGGAGGAGCTGGAGATGGTAGTGCAGCAGAGAGAGAGAAGAGGAGAGGAGGGGCTGGTTGTCGACAATGAAGAAGAAGAGCAGATAAAAAGAAGTTTTTTTTTTTTTTTTTTAATTTTAAAATTATTAAATAAAAACAAAATAATAAAGTTTTTAATTATTAATAAAAACAAATCGTCCAAGTAAATTGCCGGGGAGAAAAAAATAGTAACATATAGTATTTTTTTAAAAATATCCGATTCAGGTCTAATTTTAATTAATTCGGTCCAATAAAAAAAATAATTGGTCCGATTTTTATTCGATTAATTTTAGGGCGGATCAAAATAATTTTCGGTCCCGATAATGTTCCGTGACGTAATATTATTGACTAATAATTTAAAGATTAAATTTAAATAAAAATTATTTTAAAATAAAAATTTCTGGATATTACAATATCTATATTTAAAATTTTAAATATTTAATTCTTTAAAATTTTTGAATTTTGTAACGGAAACTTTAAAACTTTTGAATTTTTTTAAGCTTTAAAATTGAAACTTTTAATACCTTTCAACTGTTTTTCCTTATATATTGACCTATTTCTATCTACATATACCTTAATATTAATCAATTCTAATTATTTTCTTTCATTGTAGTTTTCTACTTTTTCTTCTGTTGATTTATGATTCTCTGAGTTTTGATTATTTTTTCTTTATTTACTTTATATTGTTGTATTTTCTTATTCGATTAAGGTAATGTTAACTCTTTGATCTTTCTTTTTTTTTTTTTTATAGTCTTCTTTTCTTATGTATCACATGACTTTTCTTATCTTTAATCTTTATTATTTAATATTTTTTAATCTATTATATATGTCATATGTGTGCAGTTGCAGGTATAAAAAATTCATGTTGACGGAGATCAACGGAAAAAAAGGTAAATATAAATTCATTTATATTTTTTTAAAATATATTATATTTTTAGCAAATCATATAAAATTGTAAATTTTTTATTTATTATTTATTGCTTTATGTGTGTGTGTATATATATTATTTATAATGTTTTAATTCATATAATTATTATTATAATAATATATATAATTCTAGCATTTAAATTTTGAAAAGATTCCACTAAAATTGAATTAATAAATTGAAGTAAGAAATATAATAATATTTATTTATTTATTATTAGTATTATTATTTTGCCATTTAGATCAAAATGAATTCTCTTTTATATATATATATATATATATATATATATATAGTAAAGAAATATTAAATTCAATAAATACATTTTAAAATATCAAAATAATTTGATAAATTAAAAAAATATATATTTAATAAATAAAAAAATTGAGGTACCTTATTATTTATAGTCAAAATAATATTCTCTTCCTTTAAATTTTAATTTTATTATCTAAATATCAAAAAATTATATGTAAATAATCATATTTTCAAAATCATTAACAATAATTATTTATATCCTTTAAAAAAAATAATTATCTATATCTATATTTCAAGTTTGAATTTTTATTTTTGTTATTAGATCATTTAAAATACTTTTTAATTTGAGAAATTTTTAACTATATTTATATTTAAATATTTAAATTTTATAGTTTGAATTGTTTAATTTATTTATTTATACTAATTTTTATTACTATCATCTTTATAGATGAAATTTGTTTTATATGTTTTCAAATTTATAATTCTATAAAAATTTATTGTCTAAAATTTTTATATTTTATATATTAATGCTATTTTAATATATATATTATATATTATATTTTTTTTATTTTTTTAAATAACTTTTAACATAAATATATAATAAAAAAATAACTTTTAATATGATTTATAATAATAAAGTGAAAAACTTTGGGTGCAAAGCGCCAATTTCCATGTAGTTATAATTCCACCCAGTTATAATTCCCTCTCCCAATCAAGGCCCTGCCCCATTTCCGTTTTTTCTCCTTCATCCTGCGATTGAATCCCTTCTGCAATCTCTCTGCTGTCGTATTTCAGTCTCTAATTCCTAATCTATGGCGTCTCCTCTTTCCATTTTCATTTTAATTGTCGCCAGAAGCCCTCTCCGTGTTATCTATTGATGGAGTCAAACTATGGAATTTACATGCTTCGGGAACATCATTCAGATCGGTGAGCTCTAGAGCACAAGTATTATGTAGACATAAGGTGAGAGCTAGATTTTATTAGATTAAAGTTTGACTGGTTTGATCCAGAAAATAAATTTGTTGTTTTTGTTTTCTGTTTTCTCTTCTATACACTTACTCCAAGAAAAAATGAATCTTTTCCAAAATTCTTGTTTTTCTAATTTTTTTTAACGATCTTCGTATCTGGATTATTGACGAAAAATATTTGAAAAAAGAAATTGCTTCTTTTTTGGATTAAAGTTTGAATCTTGTCACTCCGTTGCAGGTTATAGAAACATGCTGTTGCTGATATTATGCTGTGGTCTGTTGCCTCCAAATTTGTATAAAGGAAGTGAAATTTAATCAAATTTCTTATTTTTTTTTATGTTATCATTATCTGGGTAATTCGAATCCGTGGCTTCTTATTTCATGGACGAACGAATTTGTAGAAAATAATATAAAATGAAATGTTTCTTTCACAGACGCACAAAACAGAACAATAAAAGCCATAGTTGGAAAAGCTAAGAGATGCTCATATTAACTGAAGATCTGTCTAAAAATGGTAAGCTTACCGGAATTGAAGAAGGCCATTGAATATATAGGCAAAGGTCATTTGATGAAATATCTATTGATTCTTCGTTCGTATCGTTAATTCTGCTAGGTCTGGTAAGTATTTTGAAAGCTAGAGGAGAACAAGAAATAAAACGACGTCGCTTTGTTCTTAGTCGATTTCCAGTTAACGTTGTCAACCATGTATCCACTGTCTGTCTTAACGTAACATCAAATAAAATGAGATTGTTAATAAAATAGAGTATAATAATAATGATGCGTAATGGGTAAGTAGTTAATCATTTAGGCATACTACATTCTATAATTAATGAAATTACTGGAAAAAGATACAAAATCCTATTATAAAATAACACTTGTTCATGTTGAGACTGTTAGATCAACTACCATTAAAACCAAACTTTTTATGTTGACTTCTTGTTAGTTAAGTGTATATGGATAACAGAAAAAACTAATAATAAGGATGTTTATTCACAATTGTTAAACTAGCTATGATGCTGAATTCAATATGGATCGTGAACCTTTTCTTCCCAAATCAACAGTAATACCAGAAGATTCTCATTCTACTAGCAGCAGACCATCACCTAACTGGAGAGACTTTCCTTCAAATGCTTACTTTGATCTAATCCCAACTGAAGCCATTATTCCTGTGATCAGAACCCCTAATTCTTCTTCTTACGTGAATCTCCTATCCAACTTGACCTTGCAAAACAAGAAAACAAGAAAACTCACTCACCGCTCACATTCTGCCCCTTCTGTCTTCACTCAAGAAAGAGAATCTTCCTCTATAAATGATTCTTTAGACCCGAGACTTCCCTCAAAATCTACACCATTGATCGTCCAGCAAGCCTTTGTTGGAGTTATATTGTATCTGATTGTTGTAGTTGTTACATTCCTTGTTAGTGGAAGTTTTAAGGGTACTACTACATTCAAGCCAGTAGATGCCTTGTACTTTACAGTAGTTACTCTTTGCACTATAGGATATGGTGACATTGTTCCAGAAACTACATTTACAAAGCTATTTACTTGTGTTTTTATATTGGTGGGTTTTGGATTTATAGACATTTTATTAAATGGGTTGGTGACGTACATTTGTGATAAGCAAGAAGCAGTTCTGTTAAGTGCTGTCGATGAGAATATGTTTAATACGTATATGATCGATAGAGTTAAAGGGAGGATGAGAATTAGAACAAAGGTCTCTTTGGCAATTGGAGTTGTTATTGGATGCATTGCTATAGGAACAATTACTGTGCATTTTCTGGAGAAATTGAGTTGGATTGATAGTTTTTATTTGTCTGTTACTTCTGTTACAACAGTTGGGTATGGGGATTATGCCTTCACTACTGTAACAGGAAGATGTTTTGCTATTATTTGGTTATTAATCAGTACATTAGCAGTTGCTAGGGCATTTCTATATCTGGCTGAGTTGAGAATCGATAAGAGGAATCGTAGAATTGCGAATTGGATCCTGCAGAAGAAAATTACTCTTGGAGATCTGGTAGCTGCTGACCTTGACAATGATGGATCTATCAGGTAATTTACATTTTTTTATACTGTATATTTTTATACACTCCTTTTATTTCTAGGTGAACTAGTAGTATCCTGATTTAAGTATATATCATATTAGTATTTAGTAAAATAACTGTCAGACTATATAATCCTTCCATCAGAATTTATATACCTTTTTCAGTAATCTACTGAAAATAAGAGAAAATTCATAAAATATAAAGATTATTAAAATTGAATTCTGAAAATAGAGATCCTACTAACAAAAATTCATTTGAAATTTCATGTTTTCAAGCTTAGTATAAATTACAGGGTGATGTTATTGCCAAAGCAGTATTCGTTAAAACTGGAGCAATGAGTTTGTTAAAATTGTAAACTAACTAGTTTGCCCATTTATTTAATTAAAGAATAGCGTTGGAGATAATGAATAGTCCTGCATTCTTTATTCTAGAAATCATTTTTCCAGAGGTCTTGTGATGGATTCATTACAGAATGGAAATCATGGATGCTATAAAAATTGCTACTAACATTAAATTGTCATCTGTCTGGTTCAAGCATTTACCTTGTTTTTCCTGTACATTTAACCCATTTGCTTGAGGAGTGCTGCTTTGCTTTTGATCTGTTTGTTTGATTTTACCTCTAGTTTTTGCTGTATCATCTTGAATTGCCATTGGATGGCTTGGTACTGAAGTGTTGGTAATTGTTAACGCGTGTAGTGCTGTTCTTGATGTGGTTTTGGCGAGACAGATACATGCACAGTTAATTTTGATTGGCAGATTTCATTTTGATTTGTTAGTGCAAAACACTTTGAGTGATATGTAAATAGAATGTGGATTTTTGGAGTGTGGATTTAAAAGTGTTCGATGAAATGCTTGAAAGCAGTGTGTTCGCTTGGACCGGGTTGATTGTTGTTTATGCAAAATAAGTTATGGATATATGGAATCTGCAAGTGAGTCGTTTGATGGTTGCCTCTTATGGATATGGTGGGTTGGATTGCAACAGCATTTGTAAGTTTTGCACAGAATGCTAAGACAATATAGACAATTGAGGTTTTTGAGAGGAAGAATAGCTTATTTACAATTTTAATAAATCCATTGCTCTGATATTAACAAATATGCTCTGGCAATAAGAACACCCAAAATGAAATTATTTATTTTACTTTTATCAACATTTTCAAAAAAATAAATAAATAAGTTTTTATCATTTATAGATAAATCTTATAGTTTAGGTTCATTTATATGATAAGTGTTAGATTAGAACTATACAACTCAGTTTGATTTAGTAAATAAATGGAGATTAGTTGTTGAATTAATTCAAAATTTGTATTAGCTATAGAACATGACCAGCGGCATCGCAGCTGACCCCAACATTATTTTTCATTTCTTAAATTAAATTTTGCCAATAAATGTCAAGCAGTCAACCATATATTAAAAAATTATCTAAACACAATTCAAATAAAAATTATTTTTGAAAAATATTTGTTTTCTGTTGCTTATTTAAAATTATGGAAATTTTATGTTATATAAATTTATTTTTAAATGTGAGAAAAATGTTTAAAAATTTTGATAAAAATTGTCAATCAATGGTTACGGGTGATCATTGATGATAGCTAGTAATTATTGGTGAAGTCGGCGGTAACGGGATAGTACCTCCATTTTATCAATTTTTTTTTATCAGCAAATTAATTTATTTTATTTAGAATCTAAGAAAAACTTAACTAATTCAGCCAACCAACTCGAGTCAATAGGCTTCTCAAGTTAAGTGAAAAAATCTGGAAAAAATATGAAGTAATATATTTAAAAATAAAAAATCATAATATTTCTTTTTCAGATAAGAATAAAATAACTAAATCAATATCCAAATGGAAGAGCACATAAATAATAGACTTAAACCCATGCTACAAAAGGTTCCACAACATCAACACCTTTTTTAGCTAAATAATCTGCAAATTGATTGTATTCTCTGTTTACGTGCTTAAAATCCATTTTGATCAAAGAAGGTAATAGAGACTCAAGTCTATTAAAACGAACTCACCATTGCTAAGGTTGTCTATCTGAGAAACCAACAAAATGATATTTTTAGAGTCTGATTCAATAATTAAAGGTCGAGAATAATATCTAGAATGACTAAATAACTCAACTGCCTTCAAAATTGCCAATAGTTCAGCTTCATTAGAGTTTAGGATTCCCACCAATTGATAGAAAACGCAACTAACCAAGCCAAGAGAATTTCACAAAACCCCATCAATACCAGTCGGGCTCGATTTTCCTCTCACTGCCCCATCAACATTAAACTTTAAAACACTTTCGGGTGGACAATTCCAAAGCCTGGGCAAAGATAAGACTCTTCTACAACTGTTCTGCATGTTACTCTTACATACCAAGATAGGAAAGTAGATTCAATCATATAAGCTGAAAGGTAGAATAGGAAATTTTACTTTTAAAATCTCAAAATTTCTAAATTTAATATCATCAATCACCTTTTCTTTCTCCTTCCAAATGTTAGTAAAAATTAAAGAATTTTCCATTCGCCAAATAGACCAAATTGTGACAAAAAATACTGACTTCCAAGCAACCTGGATTCCATTGAACAAAATCAACCTTTCCCAATACCAACCTAACTCAACTATTGAAGAGGGAAGAATAACTTGCATACCCCACCAATTAAAAACATCCATCCAAATCTCTCTAGCCGTGGCACACCACAGAACAGAACAGAATGATTAACTGTTTCAATCTCATTACCACATATAAGACAGAAACATTCAGCAAGCCATCCACACCATCTAGCGCCAAAGCCCATCTTTTGCATCATAGCTAGTAGAAAATTCCACTCAACTTCTGGTAATTAACATCTTTTTTGGTAGTTGTGACAGATTAAGTTAGTTTTAAATATATGTTAATCAAACACTTGCACTACTTGACTTTTAAATCTTTTTATCAACTAACTACTTATTTTTAAATTGATTTATAAGTTAAAAAATACATCTAATTCAAAAAGTTAAATATAAATAACGAAATCAAATTCTATTTTTTAAATTGATTTACAAGTTGAAAAAATACATTTAATTATAAAAGTTAAATTTGAAAAACCAAATTAAATTCCTAAAAAGAAGTAACCAAATCAAATAACCTATAAATGATATAGCTACTTAAAAATAACTTAATTAATCAAAATTATTAAAAAAATGTATTTTTGTTAAATTGGAAATAAAGAGTTTATTGTTGGTATTTTTAAAATTATTCAGACAATATTCTATTTCCTTAGTTAAAGAGTAAGAGATACTTATAACTTTATAGTCTTCTTCTTTTTTTTTTTTTTTTTTTGAACTTACACGTCAAATAAAATGTCATTATACTTGCAAATTTTTTATAGTCTAATTATATATATATATATATATATATATATATATATGTTTCAAACCCATTCAAAAATTATTTTGAGATATTCTTATTTATCCTAATCCCGATTAGTAATGCTTATGCATTATGGCATTGTAAAATTTTGAAATATTGAAATTCAAAACTTTACTTAATAACAAATATATAATTTAATTAATAATATTATAAAATTATTTATTTATATAAATATGTTCGGACAGCGCGTATTCAATGTTATATACACCTGTGTTCTGTCCTGTTCGAGTTCAAAATGGGTAGTTATCCTTGAATTAGCAAGAAAAATAGGGTAGCTACGAACCAAAACTAAGGACAGTAAAGATTTTTTAAAAGGTGTTCTAATTTTCTTTTCTTTTCTTTTTTTTTTACCAGCTTATAGTCAGAAATACTCTCATTTTTATAAAAAAAATTTATTTTTATTGGTTCGGTTCATGAGTGAAGCATGGACTCAGTCTCGGTAAAATTTTCCCTGCACATGAATGTACTTTCTCTCAAAAATTGAGAGCAAAATAAGGCGTTTATGATGGAAAATCACACTCTTTATTATTAAATTATTTAATTACTTTTACGATTTGTAATTAAAAGATAGGATTAAAATTTTAAATCATTAAGAATGGTATTTTCTTTCCTCTACAATTTGGGTCTATGAAACCAAGAATATTCCTTTTTTCTTCATTTTATATAAACTTAGAATGGAAAATAAATAAGGAAAGAAAATAACGCAATCCTTTGCCCTTTTCCTTGTTTTTTTTTTTCTTTCCTCTCCTCTCTTTCTCGAACAGAGTATTAAATCCATTTATAAATATCTAACTTACATTATTGGATTGCATAAGGTAGGTTTCAGGGGTGAGAATTTGGTCCAATTGAACCAAATCACCCCCTAAACAAAGAAACCACACTTCGAAGAAGAAGAATCTGAATCAAATTAGATAGGCAAGAAGAATTATACTGAACCAAATTGAAATATTTCGATTTTATTGTTTAAAAAAAATCAAACCTAATCGAAATAACTGAATTTTTTGCCTTTCTAAAGGAATCGATTTAAAATAGTGTTGGTTCAGTTTTCTTTTCGAGTTCGAACCAAAATTTGCATATCTTCTTTACAAAATCAGCTATTTAGGTATATTCCGTGTAAGGAAAATCAAATCAAAATCAAATTAACTGAATTTAAAAATAAAAACTCCGAACCAAATTGATTTTGCTGAATAATTGATCCAACTGAAAAGAGTCAATTATCTAGTTAGAACCAAAATATGCTCACCCCTAGGTAGGTTACCCAAAAAATACTTCAACAATTACCATTGAGACATGAGTTTAGTATTAGGAGATATTCTCATAAAAAAATCAAACTTATTTGTCTTATAATTAATACACATTTATTTTTGCCGATCAGGTGCGGTCTAATTGGTCTTTCTATCTCTCATAGAAACTGTAAGGAGTGAGAGGTTTTGAATTCGAGTCATCTCTTCCACAAAGGTTATCACCAATTTAGTGAATATTATTCAAAGGAAACATTATTTCAGTCCATTTGGGCTTCTATGTATAAAAACAAGATCACATATTTAAACGAGTTCCATTTTTTTTCTTAAAGTGTTGAGAAAGGGGATTTGGACCTATTGTCAGATCATAATGCACTTACTGTTAGATTATGCTTTGATTTGCGAGTTTAATTAGTTTTGATTGTTACTATTGGTGATAATTTTATTTAGTTTCAATAATTATTTTATTAATTCCATATAAAAAAAGATGGTTACCTTAATTTCTAATTGGTAGGTTAAGAAAATATCTATCTTTGCCCTAAGAGTATTATTCATTCATAAAATTTAACATTTAGCTTTTTGGTTTCCTTTATTCTTTATGTGAAAGTTTATATATTTGATGTAACAAACATAAATGTGTTGGTTTGTTTTATGGTTGCAGCAAATCTGAATTCGTTATATATAAGTTGAAGGAGATGGGGAAAATCTCAGAGAAAGATATTCTTCAAATTTGCAACCAATTTGATTCTTTAGATAATACTAACTGTGGCAAGATCACCTTAGCTGATCTTATGGCAGTTGACTGAGTTCAACAAAGGTTTGCTGCGCCTAATGATTTAATGCGAAGTGATTGTTTCTCTTCAAAAAGAGAAATCAGCTATTTGACATTTTGAAATGTGAACTGCGGGCTATTGACTTATGAATCAAAACAATTGTCCTGGAGCTAAAATGATTGATAACGACCTAATGCATAGATTTGATCTTATACTTTTAATACTTATCCCTGTGGCTCCTTTGAAGTTAATTTGCAAGAGTTCAATCATACGCTTTTACATTTCAATAATAATTATGCTCTTCGCCAAAATGAAATAACTCAATCATAATATTATATTTTCATATTTTATTTTGGCGAAAAACATAATTATTTTTTAAATATAAAATTATAGGATCATAATATGTTTCTTGCAAAGTTTAAAGGGCCACAAGAATAACGATTAAAAGTACACGGAGTGAAATTTATGCATTAAGCAGATTATCAACATACTCAAGCTGTATGAGCTGAAGTAATTAGGTAAAGTAAATTTGCAAGAAAGACAAAGAAAGGGTGCTTTATATAGAAATGTGATGTGAAGTAAATAGCTTAAAAGTGTAAATCACAAGACTTTGTACAATTAAAAGTGTAAATGTGATGTCGTTGTAGTGTTTGCTTTAGGAGTTGATCGGGTGGTTCTTTGTCTCACTTTTCCTTTTGTATCTGCCCATGGAAAAATCTGGATTATCCACTTCTCCATTTTGCATGTAGCTGAACAAAATCTGAATCTCTCTAGCAGATATCTATTAGCCATAACACTAAATTAATGAATTAATTAAAATATATTAATTAATAACTATCTAATATAATTTGAGTTTTGCAAATTAATTGTTTTACTGTAATAAATCAATCTAAATTAAATGAAATAAACTAATAAATCGGATTGGATGCTTGGACCCTTTTTTATTCACTTAATTGGAAAAGTCTTTTATGGATTTTAGTTAGACTAAATGATTTAATTACAGGATCCCAAAAATACAAATAAAGTATAAAAAATAATTAAATATTATTCTAATAGGATTTATTTTTCAGAAAAAAAAAATATTTCTAGTAGGTTTTACCGCGGACATATGAACTTCAAGCAACAAAAAAAGAGGGTTACGGATCAGCAATGGAAAATCTTACATTGGATTTAGAAACGGATTAGCAACGAATAGGATTCAAAATAAATTTAGAAACAAACTGAAAATGGAATAAAAATGGACAATTCTGAAACGGATATTCTGTCTCCAAAATTCGCAAGAGATTGAAATGGAATTTAGAAACGGTTACTTTATCTGTTTCTAAATTTAATAAAACTTTACAGTTACAAGGAAGTGATGAGTAGTCACAGTCACTTGGATAATCAGATGCTAACCCTGGGCCTTCATAGGTGCCCCTACGCCTATGGAAGGTGCCAACGGTTGCCTATTTGTAATGTTAGGTGTTTCGATGTACTGTTTGATGCATGAATAAGAATTACTATTTTGCCTCTATGTGCAATGTTGTACTATGTGTTACTATACTCCTCTCGATGATGCTTGAGCTATTCTGATAATGAGATCTATATTGTTTCGTATTGGTGTTGTCTTATTCTAATGCCTACCATTGGCTTGCAGATCACTAATTAATATCGTTGGCTGGCTTGTTTGAGGGTGTTCCAAGCAAGCGCCATACATTCTAGCCTTGGTGAGTGATACGGGACCATGACATTTGGTATCAGAGCCTCAATGAGTGAGTTGCTCGAGGAGAAAAAAAAAGATGTCAAAAAAATTGCATGTGTTGATGCTTTAGAGAAGTGGGTGGAAAAACTTGCTGCATTGTTGGAGAAGTCAGTTGTGGTTGGTGAGCCAACAACTGTTCATGAATGGCAAGAGGCCAAAGAGCGCATTGAGGTGCTAGAGAAGAAAGCGATGGATATACAGGCCATGCTTTCTGTGTTGAATCAAACAATTGATGCCCTGCGTCTCATCTTGGCCACTTCGGGTGGTGCGGTAGGAGACGAGGAGCAAGGTCCCGCCCCAGCCACTTAAGGTGGTGAGGCAGAGGACAGTGCAAGAATTAAGAGCC
Source organism: Jatropha podagrica (assembly GCA_947857235.1). Classification (NCBI taxonomy): domain Eukaryota; kingdom Viridiplantae; phylum Streptophyta; class Magnoliopsida; order Malpighiales; family Euphorbiaceae; genus Jatropha; species Jatropha podagrica. The sequence goes on along the minus strand of CANUEP010081556.1, from coordinate 21,332 downwards.
TTGAGACTAAGGTAGTTTCCTTGGTGGGATTGCCTAGAGAGCTGGACAAGGCCCACTCGGAACTGTGTGATTATATAAAACCCTTGTTGGTAGAGGCCAAGACTAAGGTGAGTGAGTTTTGCAATGAGTTGCTAAAATTTTCAAAAAAGATGAAAGACTACGAGGTACTCAAAGAAAAGGTGGAATTGCTTTCAGTTGTTACTAGAAATACTGTAGTGGCGCCCTCCTCGAAGAGCGAGAAAATGAAGATTCCGGAGCCCCCACCTTTCAAGGGTGTGCGGGATTCCCGAGCTGTGGACAACTTCATCTTTGATCTAGAAATATTTTAAGGCCACGAATACCACCTCAAATGAGAAAAAATTGAGCCTTGTACCTATGTTCTTAGCAAAAGATGGTAAGCTATGGTGGTGCACTTAGTTGAAGAGGTGCGGGTCAGCCAAGTCCGTATGGACACTTAGGAAGAATTTTGCGAGACATTGAAATCGGCATTCTACCCTGAGAGAATAGCGTATAATGCCCGAGTGAAGCTGGAAAAGATCCAACATACAGATTCCATCCCTAAGACTACAACCTTGGGCTAGGGATATATTGAATTCCCAGAAGATAAATGATTATGAAGAGGGCATAAAAGCTGCAGAGGCACTAGAGGACTATGGGCAAAATTTTTCCAAACGCAAGTTTGGTCAACCAAGTGTAGGGGATAATCGTCCCAAAAATGGGTGAGGCCCACGGTTGGGGGAGCGAGCCCGGCTAATTTGGATACTATTGGGGAAGGGCGGCCCCGAAGCTCCAATATTAGGAACACTCTGGACCAAGTACCAGTAGGGAATTGCTTTCAGTCGTTACTAGAAATACTGCAGTGGCGCCCTCCTCGAAGAGCGAGAAAATGAAGATTCCGGAGCCTCCACCTTTCAAGGGTGTGCGGGATTTTCGAGCTGTGGACAACTTCATCTTTGATCTAGAAACATTTTAAGGCCACGAATACCACCTCAAATGAGAAAAAATTGAGCCTTGTACCTATGTTCTTAGCAAAAGAAGGTAAGCTATGGTGGTGCACTAAAGTTGAAGAGGTGCGGGTCAGCAAAGTCCGTATGGACACTTGGGAAGAATTTTGCGAGATATTGAAATCGGCATTCTACCCTGAGAGAATAGCGTATAATGCCCGAGTGAAGCTGGGAAAGATCCATCATACAAATTCCATCCTTGAGACTACAACCTTGGGCTAGGGATATATTGAATTCCCAGAAGATAAATGATTATGAAGAGGTCATAAAAGCTGCACAGGCATTAGAGGACTACGGGAAAAATTTTTCCAAACGCAAGTTTGGTCAACCAAGTGTAGGGGATAATCGTCCCAAAAATGGGTGAGGCCCACGGGTGGGGGAGCGAGCCCAGCTAATTTGGATACTATTGGGGAAGGGAGGCCCCAAAGCTCCAATATTACGAACACTCTGGACCAAGTACCAGCAGGGAAGAATCTAAGAGGGGAAATGGCTAGAGTTATCAAATGCTTCTTTTGTCAAGGGCCACATAAAATGACAGAGTGCACCTTGCGAGATAAAGCCCTAATTGCCCTCCAACTCCAGGAGGAGGTGGAGTGTTAAGGACAGGGTTCAAACTTGAAAAGTTCAAGCCAAGCTATGGTGGGAGCATTGAGATTCCTAGAGGCCTTAGAGCGCAAGGCTGTGGCAAACATAGTAACACCTGCGAAGGGGTTGCTATACATCAATTTTCGTTTGAATGGGAAGTCAGCAAGGGCAATGATTGATAGAGGAGCAATGGATAACTTCTTGAATTGCCCAATGGTGCAAAAATTTTAATTATAGGTGAAGAAGGACTCCGGAAAGTTAAAAGCTGTGAATTTCGAGGCAATATTGACAGTGGGACGTGCTGTTGTTGTCCCATGTCAAGTGGGGTCTTGGGAAGAAAAGATAAATTTTATAGTGGCTTCGATGGATGACTTTAATATTGTTCTGGGGTTGGATTTCTTGACTGTTGCGAAGGTATGTTGATCCCCGTTGTTAATAGTCTCCTTCTACTGGGGGACAGACCATGTGTCATTTCCACAACAGTCAGTCTCACTAATAAAAAGAAGTTGCTATCAGCCCTTCGGCTTGAGATGGGGATGAAGGAGGCGATTTATAAAGAAAAGGCAACGTTGCTAGGTTATCCACAGTTCATCAAAGAGGTTGGGAGGAAGCGCCAAAATGTTCTGCCAAACCAAATGCCAAGATCTCCATGTGTAACTTGGTATGGAGCAAAATTCCTTATCAGGACTTTTGATTTAACTAATGCACCTACTACTTTTTGTACTGTCATGAACCAAGTAATCAATGAGCCTTTGGCTCAATTTATGCTATTGTCTTGGATGACATGGTGGGATATAACAACAACTTGGGAGGCTACGAGACCCACTGGCAACTGTTCCTTGGCAATCTTCGAGCAAGCAGACTATTCCTAATGAAGGAGGGACAGGCCGTCGATCAACCACTGTTACTCTTTCATGCACCGGAGGAAATCTATCTTGGGCGTAATTTGAAGATGCTGAAATTGGTAGAGTATTGTTTGGAAGAACAACATCATGCACAAAGCGATCTGGATTTTGACACTGTCAGAGTGGGGAAGGAAGCATCCATGGTTATTTTGCCAGCCTGGAGGGACGTACATTCGATACTCATTGTCAATCCACTTCAACCTGTTAGCAACATGCCTTTTGCATGAAGCCATCTCTTAGCAAAGGAGTGGAGCACATCCTTTGGGCTTACAAACTCAAAGCTAGCCAACGTAAAGAGTACTTTATGCCTTGGAAATGCCTACCACAATCAGAGCACACCTGGCGACGGAAGAGGATCTGCACCAATTTTGAGCTAAGTGACTTGGCTGTCACCGAGATGTAATTTCCTATGATAGAGAACTTTTAGAATTAGGTTCTCATTTGTCCTTGTACACGAGTCGATGAGGGCGTTAATCGTTTGGGTGGGGGGAGAATGTAAGGGAGTGACGAGTAGTCATAGTCACTTGGATAATCGGATGCTAGCCCCAGGCCTTTATAGGTGCCCCTATGCCTATGGAAGGTGCCAACGGTTGCCTATTTGTAATATTAGGTGTTTTGATGTACTGTTTGACACATGAATAAGGATTACTATTTTGCCCCTATGTGCAATGTTGTGCTATGTGTTGCTATATTCCTCTCGATGATGCTTGAGCTATTCTGATAATGAGATCTATATTATTTCGTATTGGTGTTGTCTTATTCTAACGCCTACCCTTAGCTTATAGATCACTAATTAATATCGTTGGTTGGCTTGTTTGAGTGTGTTCTAAGCAAGCGCTACACGGTCCAACCTTGGTGCATGATACGGGACCGTGACAACAATAACTACAGAAACAGATAAGCATTATAATCCGTTTCTAAGAATTTATTACTTATGAATTGCATTTTATTTTATTTTATTATGTCATAACGAACAAAATGATTATTAATATTTGAAGCAATAATACTTCTTATGGATTAAATAAATAATTTTAATAAACAATTTACATAATAAACATCTCTTTTTCAAAAATAGATTATGTAATTAAAATTTTAAATTAATTGTGTTTAAATTTTCAAATTCTATTATTAAAATTAAATAAAAAAAAATAAAACATATGTTTTGATTATAAAAATATAAAAATAAATATTATTTTTGGTTAAATTTTTATTGAAGATAAAAATTAAAATAAATCATTAAATATTTGAAAACTAAAAAAAAATCAAAAGATAAATAATTTTTCTTTCATATTACTCATTGTAATTAACAATGTCCAACAATTGAGTATCTTACGGCTACCAAACATGTTTTATGTCGCTTAATTGCTCCTGTAGCTTTCCTTTTATACGAAGAACCCACTTGTTGCAGATGATGTTCTTGTTTTGTAGATAAGGCACCAATGTCCAGGTTTGATTTTCAAGGACAACATTCAATATTGATTGCATTACATCTCATCACTGTGAGAATGGTTAAGCTTGCTTGAAGGTCTAAGGTTCAATGGAGAGGTAATCAATGGATTTAGTGGCTAAAAGTGTTTAGCATTTAGACATTGTTGAAGGATGTAATTCCATGGGATGGGCACATAGTGAATCATGATGAGGTGAGGATAGAGAAGGAGGTTTATCTCGTTGGAATTTCTTTATTACAAAAAATAAACAAAACTAGCAATAAAAGAAAAACAGAGGATTCTCTACCTCACACTCAAACACGTGAAAATAAATATACCACCACACAAAAATAACACTTCATTTATTAGAAGTTTTGCTTCATATAACAGCAGTACCCTTGCAAAAGTTATGGTTCATAACTACTACATCAATACAAAATTATACCAAATCTCCTTAAATAAAGGCAAGACTCATACCTCACCTAATGTTTACTGAATTTTAGGATTACAAAAACAAAAAAAAAAAAAGATTTCAAATCTTCTAGAAAAATCTCATATTACAACACTCCTCTTTGGAATTTTTCTTGAAGATTCTAAAATACTCTTTCATCTACTTCAAACTTGGACCTGGATCATCAAACTTATAAGGAATCAACTATATAAAATGGTTCTTCTTAGCTTCTTCAAATGGTTGGAATTCAACATAAATTTGCTCAACTCTCCCATCCTTAAAATGATTTCTTGGAACTGAAATAAAAGATCTTTTGCTATAGAACATGTGATAGTTTTCAGCTTGCTTTACTGAATTTTTCTTGGATCAAACAACATAATTTTTTCTTGAGGCATCAATCAATCTTTTGATGTTTCCAGCTAATTTAACCTTCTTGAGATCCTCCTTAATTTCATTACAACAATCTCTAGAAGTTGAGCTTTTAACATCAAGTAAGGGTTCACAAATAGCTATATTGCATTGTTCCACTTTTATTTCAGCACCTATAGATTTACCATTCTGTTCTTCATTTCTCTTTCCATTTTTATCACTACCACAATCAGTTCTGCCATCATACTCAGCATACAATTCATCATCTTTTAATTCTAAAATAAAACTATTGTTTCTCAAACTTGCTTCAGCAATCTTTGAATCATATAGATCATAAATAACAAAACAATCTCTTTTAAATATAACAAAATATCTCTTCTTTACTATTTGTGCAACACTTAAGATTTTGATCTAGCTTTGGAATGAGCAGAACATCAGAAATAAGAATATTACCTTTCATTGTTTGAAGTTCAATTAAACTTTCATCTTTGGCCATGTGATTTGTACAACCACTATCGATATTCCAAATGTATTCCTCTAGTGAATCACAAACTTGGGATGCAACAAACAAAGATTCTTCAACTTCTTGTTTTTCTTCACTGAAATTTACTTATTGAATAGGTGGTTGTTGTGATTGATTTTGCTTTGCTTTACAAAATCTTTCAATGTGACCTTACTTCCTGCAAAAATGACATTAAACCTTTTTCCAACATTTGTCCTCAATATGATTTGTCTTTCCACATGTATCACAAGGTGGAAATATTTTCTTTCTATTGCCATCTTTGCTTTCAGTTTTATTTTCCTTTAAATTTGAAGATCTTCCTTTGTACTTCACTTGAAAAGCTTGGAAAGCTCCCTCAGTCACCTCTTTAGAACTCATAGAAGTTCTTTGCCCTTAAGCTTGCAGCTTGGAGATTAATTCTGCAATAGTGAAAATCCTTGGATCCTGATATTTTAGATTCAAACTTGGTTGGAAGACTTATCATTATCCTTTCTACAACTTTCTAATCTTAAAAATTTTCACCATAAGGCCGAAATTGATTAACTATCTCCATTAATTTTGCAAAGTAGTCTTTTACTCCTTCGAAATTCTTCATTTTCAGCATTTCAATGCATCCCTAGCTGTATCACAGACCGTTATTCTAGTAAAAATGACTTCAGAGACTGCTGAATGCAGGCAGGTAAGTGCTCTTGGTTCTCAAGTTGTCATCTCATCATGCTTCTTAATCTTATTCAAAGTTGCATTTGCTCTTAAAGCTGGAACATCAGCTCCTCCTTGCTCCACAACATCCTATAATTACGGGATTTCAACGAAGATTTCATCTTAATAGATCATATCTGGTAATTTTCACCAGAGAAAGTAAGAGGACCAAGTGGAGGAGAACTACTAGAAGCCATTATCTTTATAAATACTGACTCAAAGAAAAAGATGATAAGAAAAAATACAGATCGAACCCATAATAGACTCATAACCAGTAATGAAATAGCTCTCAAATCTCTCTTAAAAATCTAAAAATAGACACATGCTCCTTAAGATGGAATCTCTGATACCATGTTGGAATTTCTCTATTACAAACATAACAACCAAACTAGCAACAAAAGAAAAGTAGAGGATTCTCTACCTCACACTCAAACACGTGAAAATAAACATACCACCACACAAAAACAACACTTCATTCATTAGAAGTTTTGCTTCATAAAACAGAAGGTTATAGTTCATAACTACTACATCAATCTAAAATTATACCAAATCTCCCTAAATAAAGGAAAGACCCATACCTCACCTTATGTCTACTGTCTTTCCAGAATCTTAAGATTACAAAAATAAAAAAAATGATTTCAAATCTTCTAGAAAAATCTCATATCATAACACATCTAATAGATAGTTGGGAAAGTTAAACAAGTTTTAACCTAGCAGGGGACGTGAAATAAGAGTTGGAAATATCAGCTTGGGGAGAAAAATTAGGAATTGGCAAGTAGTAGGATATTGAGAATTAGACAAGATGGCTGATGTGAGGAGGAGTTTAAAATTTTTTGTTGGAGATAAAGTAGGTTGTTGAGAAGAAAAAAGACGCAAGGAAGATTGAGGTAGTTGAGAGGAAGAAGAACTCTACAAAGGAGAGATAGTAACAACAAAACTATTTAAATTTAAATGAGCTATGTTGCACGAACACATAAATGTGAAAATACGAAAACGATACAGAAAATAACATTTAAAATATAATTTTACATGAAAAAAAAATATTTTATATATAAAAATGAACATACGAAAACGTTTCTGAAATGCGAAAATGTTCATGACTAGATGCAGCCATGATGCTGAGAAAGAATATATAGTGGAATTGGACTTTCTAAACTTTGATTGACATAAAAACTCATTAAGATTGAAGCCAGCGTGTCTGGCCAAAGAAACTCTACTTATAAAATAATCTAAGCACTCATTACCATAATGGAAAGGACTAGGACCAAGATGATAATAAAAATTTATGCTTATTGTCTGGATGGAGAAGGGGAAAAATAAATGGTTTTAAGTCTAGATAAGGTGGATGTATTTTGTGCAAAATATAAAAATGACTAATACTTTTAGGTGGCAAATTATTGATAGAAAAAAGTATAACTCCATAAATTTTTAGATAAATTAGCATGAGAAATTAAGATTTGATGGCGGATTTTACGTTCAAATATGTCATTTTGTTTATGAGTATACAAACAAGCAATACGACGTAGAATACCAGTTTTTTGAAAATAAGAATGTTCCTCACCAATCATAATGGAAACACAATATATTAGAAAAATTGGTGTTTAACCATACATTCAAAATAAAAAAACATTGATCATCACCTTTATATTTTTAAAAGATAAATCCAACAAAAATAAGAATAAGAACATAACAATTACTAAGGAAGATAAAATAGGAGTCGAGGACCATACATCAGCATGAATAATTTGAAAGATAGTACTACGATGCTCAACCGTTGCTAATGGAACCTAAGCTAGTTTTCCTAAATGACAAGAACAAATCTGAAAAACTTCATTCGAGCAACGAAAATTGAAAGTTTTTATTAGTTGAGAAACAATTCCGATGACTTGAGTGACACAAGACAACTTGCCAATCATTAATAGAAGATTGTGGATAACAATGGCGTCTATGAGAGGGGCTGAAGGACAAAACTTAAGACTATTTTCACTTGGATTTCGCATTAGAATCCTCTTTGTTACTTTATCCCCAGCAACAGAAAAAGAAGGCCAATTCAAAGTAGCAAAGATTATCCTTGGTAAATTTTTTGATAGAAAGAAGATTATGAAACATTGATTAAGATGGGTTCACATTTTGACATAAACCCGCTTAACGTGTAACACTATTAGAATTAACACAAATACAACTTATTTAATAATCGTATCAAATATTTAAATATGAACATGACAAAGAAATTAAGCTAATAACATAAATACGACACATATACCTCATTTAATTAAATGGGTCTTATAAGAATAAATAAATTCAACCAGTTTAATTAAATATATCATATATATGAGTTAAATAACCTGACATGTATAACCTGCTAGGTTCATATATTACATATGAAATTTACTTTTTTACTATTAATTAAACATGTTAAACAAGTTAAGCAAGTCAATGCTTGACATGATTGGTTAAAATTTATATTATATATTTATGACACAAATATATTTAAATCCTAACTTAATTTACATATTAGATAAATCCTTTTTTGGTATAATGACCATTTTGAAAGGTCAGAATTTGAAACGGCTTTTCCTAAAATAATAAAAATAAAAATTTTGGTTCAATCTCGTTCTGTTCAATCCAGTAATAACTCAGTTCTGATGTTTGATCCGGTTTTGAAAACACCGGTTTCTCCTCCCTGGACATATAAATAAACACAGGCACTCCATTTGTTTACTGCACTCTCTAGTCGCGATTCCTACGATTTCGGACTCTAAAATGTACTGTTCTCTCCGTTCCCTTATAACCTGGTCACTGTTGTCATTAACATTGCTCTTGTTATCAGTCTACTTCAATTTATAAAAATAAGTACAACAGTTGTTTTTTGAGTTTCAATATGACTTATACTTTGTAGACATGGCAGTGAAATATGGGTACTGATTGATTTAAGGACAAGAATATGGGGTGGACTTAGAATGGGAAAAACCTTTTTCAGTTGGTCTTTTCTTGGTCTCTTCACGATATTCTTGACAAAGACCTTTACAGACAAAAGGTTTTTCCTCTCTGTTTCTCTATATTTATCTTTTTATTTTTAGTCTCCTTTAGTTTCTTGTTGTTGTCGGCTTATGGACTGCAAATTTAGACGCCCGTTCTTTAAATATTTTTCAACTTTCAACATCAGTATGAGCAATGGGTTTTAGTTGCGGCAACTTTGTTGTTATATATTTGATGGTACAGTTCCAACATTTTTTTTTTGGGTTGGCACATGTGGGTATTCGGTTACAGCCCTCTCAACGTTTGCGACTTTAAAATGGCAAAATTTTTTATATCTTCTTAATCTTGGCAAGTCAAGTAGTAAACTTGACATTTAGTTTTGCAAGATGTTAGGTAAGGCAGAGGATCTATGTCATGAATTGTTAGATGTTATATTTGAAAATGGGTAATCTGATTCATTTATGGTTAATCTTTGCCAATTATTGCTAGACATGTAACATGACAATAACATTTGTTTTCTACTTCGGGTGAATTAGAGGTTATCCTCATTTTTGGAGTGTAATGCAGAAAGAATTAATTTACATTACCCTAAACCACCATGAGGTGTATTGCAGAAAAATTAATTGGAATGGAGAAGTGCAAAACGTTGTACATATTTTTTGCGCTGAGGTATACTTGTAATTATTGCAAGGAAAAGGCCACAGACATCTAAGTCCCCTAGTGCCACAATGTGGAAATCTCTTGCTCTTAGACACCCTTTTGGACATAGTTATTATTATCATCAATAAAAGCGGTGATAGTATACTGTGTAGTGATAATGAGACTGAGTTAAGTTGTATTAACTGAAATCGGAGGAAAAGAGAATGACAGTCTTGAAGATTTTTTCTTGCTAATTTGATTTTATTTTCTTAAAAAACAAACAACGTGTGTACATGTTTGTGTGTGAATGTACATACGTGTATGATGGGCCTGCTGTTGCACATTTGTGTATATTGTTGGTGCAAATTATTTTTATGCATATTTACAATCTTATATTGTTTCAGAAAGGAATGTTTATAAGACGTGTAGTGGTAGTTTTTGGAGCTCAAGCTTCATAGAAGACCATATTTTTTAGAGGCATTCTAGGTTTCTAACGATACAAGACAGTTTATACGCGTTTTAAAAGTCTGATGTTATTTACTCAATTCTATCTTATAAGTAAAACCTAGGTATTAATATTATTATTACAGATATTCATGGCATTTGTTGGTATGGGCTCAGGTGCTTGTGCTCGTGATGCTGTGATTGTTCTCAGTATGATTAACAGCTTTCATTGAACAAGGTGTGAAAAATTTGGTGCTAGGAGGAATGCTCAGTAGCTCCAGCTTGCTCAGTCTCGGGGTTTGACTTTCCCTCCACCTCAGTAGGCTCTGGTTCAGCTTCAGCCAGCTCAGTTTCTCCATCACTGACCTTGGATTGCCTCAAGATATGTTACAATGAAGTAATCTTCGCTTTCCTCTCTAGATAATATTTATAAACAAATGTGGTTAAAAAAAAATGTATTTAGTAATCTGCAGCAAGATTTTTCAGGAATAGCAGTGAAAATGAACCAAAGATAATGCAGTTGTTGCAAATATGACTGTTTACTACCATAGAAACATGATGAAATTATTGGATTAGATCAATCATATTTGTTTACCTAGTAGATTCATACCATTCTTGCGAACTTAGGCAAGCTCCATGTATTGCGAATATAAATGTTCCAGGCCTGATGTTCATTTTGGTTTTTTCAGGAATTTTTAAATGCAGGATCAGAAAATGCATCCTGCATTCAACTTCCATTGCCTCGTTCAATTCTTGAGCATCTTCTTGACTTAAATTATTAAATTGTCATCTAACTGTACCATCTGTATGCATTGCTATTTATCTATCTAAATGAGACAATGGTAGGGTTAACGTTAGAAATATAGGTTTGAAGAAAGAAGGTACTGCACCTCTTCACTGCAGGCAAGATTATGAATTCTAAGTCCCCTCCCCTGCTATCAAATTTGGTGATTCCACAAATGGAGATTATGATTAGAGATCTGTGCTATGTAGTGGTTATGGGTGGAACAAGGTTGGGAGAATGGAGGTTAGCATGGATCAGCTTAGGAAAGGTTTTTTAAGATATTTGGCTTGTTGAGGATTACAGAGAATGATACCTTCAGCGATTTTTTTACCAAATGGATGTCAGGCGATGGCGCTCTCTTTTCAGATTATGAGCCGTGCTCTTATTTTTTTTTGGCTTTGAGTTACTTATTTTCATTGTTCTGTATCTTCTTTTGCATTTTAATTTGCTCTTCCATTTGTGGTTTCCTCCCAGTAGACGACCTTTAAATAAATTTTTTATGCCTCTGTGAAGAAAAGGGCACGAAGATACTGATACAATCTTACTTATTAAGGTTTACATCCAAATTGCAGTAGATGCAGCTGTTGATTTTCCATTAATAAAAAGCTTTGTAGTCATGGCATATTGCCCATGGAAGAATGCCAATTGCTAAAAATATTGTCAATTACAGGGAATTCTTTATGCACAGTGTAAATGACTAGGGACTTCAATTATCTGAATATGCATGCCCTCATTTACAGTGGTTGCTGTTAGTGTGGTAACAGGCAAAGAACATTTGTTGTCGACCTTATTTTTAACATTTTTCTCTTGCATTTCATTACTCATTTCTGCTTAGTTCATTAATTAGAATTGTTTCATGAATGTCTTACACTCCTCTGTATAACATGTAGCTTTCCAATTTCGCATCGTAAATTTACTAATCGGTCTACATAGTCTGTTGTCTCAGAATAATATCTTACTCTGTTGATGCTTCTTCTTATTTATGGATACACATTTACAGGTAAACCGAATCCGAAAAACATTCTCTTCAGTAGGCCATTATATGAACTCTTTCATTTTCCCACTAACTGAAGAAACTCGTTCTGATTTGTGTTCAAGCATGACAATATTGTCTACAGCCCCGTCGAGTGAAATGGAATGCATTAAACCATCGGATGATTTTAAGGCTCCTGATAATTTGATCTGTGATGTTGTAATAAATAAAATAACTAATGATGAAAATGAGGCGGAAATCTATGAGCCTGAGAACGGAGATCTCATTGCTTTGACCGATGTAAGGCCAAAATGCATTGATGATTTGAACTGGCCTAAAGGATCGTGTGTGTTTGCCTTACTTCAAAAGGTGAGGATAAGTTCATAGATGATATTCAAATTATATCGTCAAAGCCCATTGAATCTGAACAAGATGTGCAAAAATTTGAGAGGACGACTCTTTTTACTGTTTCTCTGTCAAACATGACAACGAATATGCGGATATGGAAAGCACTGGATTCAGAACTATGTGGGAGGAACATCAACATTCTCAAACAATACTGCAAACTAATTCTTCAGTAAATTTTTTATTTCTGTGTTACTTCAGTTCTATATTATTGATTTTGTTAAAATCGCTATGCTCCAACTTTTCTCTATCATCAGAGCACTTCTTTTTATGACTTGCGCACGACATCTTCAGAAAAAAAAAAAAAATAGTTAACTTTCTTGAAATCAAAAATTCTATTCATATACTTTTTCTATTATGTCAATCTTAAATAACATACGAATAATTAATATATTAAAACAGTAAATAAGAATTAACGATGAATTATTAAAAATAGTAAAATTTAATAAGAACATAGTAGATAATTTAAGAAGAATAAATTTCAATTTGATTCCTAAACTTGTTCAGCAGGGCCAAAAGATAAAATTTGATCTTTTAAACCAATTTAGCCTTTAAACTTATATAAAATGATTAAAAATATTTAATTTCAATTTTTCAGATAATTTAACCCCTAAATTTCTTTTAAATGATTAAAAAAAATATATTTGACATTTTGAGTCGATTTAACTTGTAATTACTTGTAATTTTTCATTGAATTTATAATGTGAATCACTATATAGATATTTATTAAAATTGTAATTGAAATCAAACTGATTAATTTATTAAAAAATTAATCAATTATAAAATACAAAAAAATAACATATATCAAAGATGAAATTTTTAATTGGTAAATGATTTAAAGAAAAAATTTACAAAATAATTTGATAGTAAACCAACTCTTAAAAATCATTTGTTGTTCACTTCGGCAAAATTTTGGTCTACAGTGAAACCAAGGAAAAAACACGTTGATCTTTGCTTAAAGCCTAAGACAGAGAAAGTGCATGTCACTTAAATCCATCAATGAAACTCTTAAATCCATTAATGAAACTCAAGCTTTCATGTCTTACACCGCAACAGTCAATAGTTTTTTAAGTTTTGATATGTCAAAATATTAGACGCTAATTATAAAAAGTTTATTCCGCAAAATTAGTTATTTTGATAGTTATTAATTATTTTAATCGCATTTAGCTGTTAGCTGATAAAGTAACGTTTAATAAAACGCTAAAAGTTAAACGTTATATGAGTTAACTTTTCACAAAAAGTTATCAAAATCTTTAAAAGTTAATCCAAACATTATGTTATCGAATAAATTTTTAAATAGCGTTAAACATTTTGACTAGTCAAAACTCAAAAAACTGTTGCCAAATACAGCCAAAATTTATAAAATCTTTCGATAGCTAGTTTTATTAACTTTTAAAGGTTAGAACAGCATTTCATAAAAAACTAACCTATGTAATGTTTAACTGTTAGTGTTCTATGAAACATTAATTGAACAGCTACCAACTACCAAAACAATTAATTTTGCCGAACAAACCTTTAGCCTCAATCAAATATTACTTGTGCAAAAAATCAGGGAGAGACGGGCATTCCTAAAGATGCTTTTGACAAGCTTGAAGAAACTCAGACAATATCTTAAAGAAAATTAGCCTCTATGCCTATGTAAAATAAGTTATCTGAAAAATATTTTCTAATGACAAGTGATTCTACAGAAACTTTATTTGTATTCCTTTGAGCACTACGAAAGTTTGTAATTACCAAGTGCAGCAAAATGTAATTACAGATATGTTAGATATTAAATAAGTCTAACATGGGAAATCGATATAGGCGATTTCTGTGAAATGGTTCGAGTAAATCAGGTAAATGAAGAACTGACAAAAGTCAATTCCTAGATCTGTGTTTTCTTAAAATGTCTCGCCTAGAATGCTCACTTGAAAGTAATTGAAAGAAATTAGCACTCTAACATGCATATCTGCTCAACAAGCAACAAATTTCACTGTATAAAAAGCAATTATTACGATTGTAAAACAAAAGCTCTAAATATGATAGCAACATTCAATCTGGTTCACAATTGGCCAACTGTGATGGAAATTGAAATGGGGTCAATTAAAATTATAAAACTCAAGTTTGTGTTGCAAGTTGAGACAAGCAAAATTATAGAAGACCATAATTGGGAGGAAGGAAGCCTATGGATGACTTGATGGAAGTATTAATATTACGTGACATAAGAAAAATATACTAGTATGCAAGGAATGCAAGTGTAATCTGAGTAATATTTATAACTAAAACAATCAAAACTCAGGATGACCTGGCTGAGAGTAAAAATAGAAAACGAGAACAAAAGAAAAAAAAAAAAACTTGGGAGATTAAAAGACATCTATAATATAAATCGGCATCAAAACTATCATCCGGAAAGAAATAGCTCTTCAAGTGTCTGAGGCAGGAAAAACTACCATATATGAGCATGATCAATCTTGTTTGTTACGAGACAGCCTTGCTCGGTGTCTAAGTTCTGCTCTTTTCCACCTAACAATCATGTAACATAACGAAAAGAGAGTGTTCATCTGCAAAGAAGACAAGTGTCAGAGTACGTAGGAAAGATTCAGTAAAGAGAATATATAAGGGAATGGGAACAAACAACAGATAACAGCAATTACTGACCAAAATAATGATTGCAATGATGAGAAGAGGCCCAGACCAGAGTGCTGAAAGAAAAATTCCATGTGGATCAAAATAATTCTGGCTTGCAAAGCTTCTCCAATTGTCACCAAGAACTCTATTAAGCCTCTCGGCGAAGTATACACCACCCACTACATGACATCATTGGCTAATATAAGGTGATATTCAAGGACAGAATCTTATATGCATGCATGAAAAATAAAAATGGACGATACATTAGTGCCTGCAACCATGTGCCTAGGTTCTGAAGTATACATTGACCTGCTGACAATAAGCATATATATGAACTAATAAACAAGTGATATTGGTAAGGTGAATTGTGCTTTATTTGGGGGTTGCAAATGACAAATAGCCCAGCTTCTCCAAATTTATTTGGAGAAGAAAAAGATAACAGGGAAAAATACATGTTAAAAGATTTTTTAACCATGAGACAAAAGCCAAATTTCATGATTCTAGCAATTGTTTTTGAAAACTTTTAGTTTAGATTTACATATCTACTAATTGTGGGATCTTTCCTTTTCCAGGAAATATCAGTTTTTATCAAGATGAGAGCACCATTCTATAAAAACTTGTACAATATGTCATATCACCAAGCATGCACATATACAGATGATAAACTGTTATACAAAGTAAAATTCGATGCAAAGGAATATTCCCAAGACCCACGCATCCAGAGCGGCATAATGCCACTACTAAAGCCCTGTTTGGCTCCAGGCCCAGGGTGCACTACCTTTGCATGCATTCCAAAGGTCTAAACTCACTGCAAGAAGCATGCCATTTCTTCAACCTGCCATCTTACCACTAGAAGTTTGAGCAAAAGGACAGGACCACAAGACGAAACTCACTCTAAGAACCACTACAAGCCTGACATGTAAAATATTACTAATCCTTATTTGATATAAATGAATATATAAAAATTTATTCATAAATAATAGAATTCGGTAAGTTGTATTGGATTACATAAATTTAAGTTCGTGGTGAGAGTGAAATGAACACTTCCCTATCATTCTAAATGAGAAAAAATGAAATTATAATTCTACCTTTTTTTTTTTTTTTTTTTTGTGAAATTCTTTTTTCCCAAACAGGAAAGACATAGTTTGAGACCCTCTAGGAAAGATATAGTTTAAGCTACAATATCTATTGCTAATTACATGACTTGCAAGAGAATCTACGGAAGTGATATTAATTACAATTAATCTACTCACAAGAATTGATTAAGAAATGAAGAAATGACGCAACCATACATAAAACAGCTAAAACTACAGAAAATCTGATTCCCATTACTAATTCCAATCCAATATCATACTCTTCAACTAAAGAATTGAAAAATAACTTACAAGCAAGGAGAAACAAGAACATCTGAAAGTTGACATGTTTCCTTGAAATGATGGCTACTATCAGCAACACAGCATGAAATGTCATCAAACCCATCAACCAAGGCTCCTGGGAAACCAAAATTATTCCAAAAAAAAAAAATAATAATAATGATAATAATAACAAAAGTTGAAATTAGATAGATAGAAAAAGCTAGTAACAGGTCCGGAATTTGAATTTTTTTGTTTACCTTCCAGTCGATGGCATGGAAGAATCCAATGAAATTCTCATAGGCGGGTCGAAGGCCGGATCGGAGTTCTGCAGAAAGCTTCTGAACAAGATCCGCCATTTGCTCCGCATGGTCTTCCAAAGCTGATCTGAGTTCGTCCATTATTATTAATCAGTCACCGAGATACACTTTGTTCCGTGATCTGAGTGACTTGGAGGCTTCGTGGAAATGGAAATAAATGACTCGAGTTGATGCTGTTCTTAGAATTTTGATGTTAGGATAGACATGCAGATAGAGATGGCAATGGGGTGGGCGCCAGCCAAAAACAAACTACCTGACCCCGAATCCATTATTATTTTAAGTACCTGAATCCATTAAGAAATAAACCAATAATACCCAAACTTGTCCCAATTCCATTTAGAATTACCCGCATACTACCCGAACCTGTTTAATCACAAATTTATTCAATCTAGAAAACCAAAACCTGTATGGAACCCTAATCCAAAACCGAAGTGCAGTAAAAAATATATAAAAAATGCATTAAAATTCAACTTCAAAATAATAAAACAATTTAACATATAATATTCTAAATCAACATTACATAGTAATATTAAAATAGAACAAAAGAATTGAAATTCAACCTAAATAATTAATTCAAACCAATATCTCAATTAAACAATTTAACAATCAAACATCAATTAAAATTCAATAAGAATAATAACAATAGCAAACTAAAAATCAATTAAAATGTAATATAATAACACTAAACTATAACAAATTATCATAGAATGAGAACTAAATCCATGTAGAACATAATAAAAAGTATCTCAATAAAAAAAATTACTGAATTAAAAAATACATTAGAACAGATCAAAATTACAATAAAAACACAAGAAATTTTACATAAACATAATTCTTGAACTCCATTTTTTCAAGAACCAAGATTGCAAGGATTAACAACCAACATCATCCTCTTCCACACAACAAACATACAAACAACCCCAGGCATGAACAAGAATCTGACAAATAAAAAAGAACAAGAACTCCACTATCCAAATAATCGGAAAAAATTTCAGCCCTATATAAAATCACAAAATACTAATCCCATATATATAGCAGCAGAAAACCAAACTTTATTAACAAACCATTCTCAGTACGTGACAATTATATGCAAATAATCTCATTCTCAGTATCTCTACACAACCTTAATCATTATTAACAAATCAAACTTTGAATTAACAAACCAAACATGTCAGATTTCATTCATATAGCCACGAATTGGCTTATATTCACCATCCTTTTGCCTTTTAATATATATATTTTCAACAAACAAAATATGCACGAAACACACAAACGAAAAAAAATAAAACAATAAACATATATCTCTCCGCTGAACCCACATACTAGTTCAACAATATCTTCAACAATTCCTCCTCTTTGTTTGTTTATATGTATTTATATATAAAAAAGAAAAAGGAAAAGGAAAAACGGACGAAGCAAGAAATAATCAAGAACAAACCTGGCTCTTGTAAGCTTGGAGAGCACGAACTGCTGCGGAGGCGACGGTCAAGAACGAAAGCGACGGGAAGTATAAAGAAAGACTGTGGCTGTAGAAGGAGAGAACGAGAGCGGCGCAGGTCGAGGGAGGGTGAGGAGAAACGCTGGACTTTGGGTTGAGAGACCTGAGAGAGATCTTTGTTTGTGTCGTTAAAGTGCAAACCTGAGCTAAAACGACGTAGTTTTATTCGTGGGTTCATTTGAACCCACTACATCAAAACTACGTCGTTTTAATGTTAAAATAGTTATTATTATTATTACTATTATTATTATTATTAATTAAAAGACTAAAATTATATTTCAATATTATAATAAGTGTAATAACAAAATATTATATAAAGTATTAAATTTAATATTTTTTATTAGAAAATATACTTAGTAGATTATAATTAATTATGGTTGTTGTAATCATTTATCTATATACACTATACTTCTAAATATAAGCATATTAAAATATATGATGATACTAAGTATAAATATACTAAGATCTAATTTTTTAAATTCATGTGATATTTTATATGAATTATATTCTAATTTATTAAAGTCTATATAGATTTTATATTCCATATGAGTCCTATTTTAAATTGAGATCTATTATCATTAAAAGTTTGACGGTGATATTGATAAGTAGCTTTAAAATTTTTTAATTGTAACATTATTAGTATTCTATTAATTATTAACTTTTTATTTTTAATAAATTTCATAATTACTAAACCATAAAACATTCAATTAAATTACTAAGATATAATATGAATATTTGTTACAGTCTAAAACCGTGTGTCAGACCGGCATTAAGACCTAAATAAGCTTAAAGCCTCCGAAACTCATAATAAGCCTAAATTATGAAAATCTGTCTCTATTGTCATCTGACTCTAAAAATAATAAGTACATATTATGAAATTATTCAAATATCAATCAATTATCAATTTTGGCACAAATTTCAATATCATATATAAATCATAGTTTGGACATGTATTCATTTAATAAAAATATATTTTTATGCATAAACTTATAGGTCATAAAATTATCAAACTATTTTTATCATATATTCTCTAAATTTTCAGAAATTATTCCATAGGTTATTTATCAGCACACTATAATTTTTTTCATAGCCAAGTATAAATTCATCATCCTAACTGCAGAACCAAATAAAATACTCAAAATATTCGAACAGAACACATAGTCCATATACTAACATTTTCAAAGCTGAAATTTAATATTGTATTCTTGTAGAGAAAGAAGCAGAGTTTATATGAACCAGTAATACTTCTACTTTCTATAAAAATTTATGGAAAAGAGGTGAGTTTTACAAATTTAGTAAATAATAATAAATAATGCATAGCCCACATGATCAAGCAGAATGCTTCCCAAGTTTATTATGAAGACTCGTTTAGTCAAACACATGTAAATCATAGCACCCATAAGTAATAGCAATTATAATGCACATCAAGTGGTTGTTAATCAGTGAAATCAACTTAATAGGAACATATTTTCCTCAAGCATGCTTTAATATTAATCATATCATATAATTCTATGGTCCTGTAGCTTGTGCACCCAGGAAGTCCACCCCCATTTAGGCAAAATCATAATCAAATAAAACATTTTTCATAAAATAATTTTCTTTATAAAAATATTTCCCATGACATGTGTCATAATCTAGAGTGCACAAAGGGACGCTACTCCCATCGCTTACGACCCACTGTCGGTATTCTCACTACGCTTGTGTTCTCAATCCAGGTGATTCATGTCTTTCCAACTTTCACATAATAATCACATTACATTTAATTCAATAACTCAAATAATACAATAAATCACATGCAACTTATGAATGTAATCAAAGGATGCAATCACAATAAGATGGATAATATTGTAATATAATAATAATGAAGGTAAGAATCAGATATTAATTATATATAAAATTATATGGGTGAAATAACCCATTAATTTATTTTCAAAAGAATTTTTATTTAAAATTTAATTATAAATTTTCACCAATGAGAATTAGCGGAAAAATAATATTTTATGCCGCAAACCGAACCCGAAAACCAAATTTAAATAGTTAAACTCGATTGAAAATCTCGAAATCAACGGAAAATCAGATTGAGTTGATAAACTAGGCCGAATTGATTCAAATCGAACCGAAACCATTTAAAAAAAATAATAAATAAATAAATAATAATAATAATAATAATAAATTAAAAATAGAAGAAAGAGAGAATGTTTCTCTCTCCTCCCTCTCTCCCTCTTTCGTTCCTCTCACCCGACAACAGCACTGCCGCCCACACCTTCTCTCCGCCATCCACAATCGCCGGTTGATGTGGCTGGGGTGACGATCAGCTCGCCTAGCATAGCTAGACGTCTTCTCCGGCCTTCTTTCTCGTGGAGCGGAACACAGCAGCTGGTCTTCTCCTCGCGCGACGCTGTTGTCTCTTTGAAAGCAGCGTTTCTTCGATTTTCCGATGAGTGGGTGCGTTGCCGGCGAGTCCTCTTAGCTCAGGTCAGTCTATAATCCACCCCTATAATGTTAAATTCAATTAATTTTGATAGATTAAGTAATTGATCAAATGTTTAGAAATTAGGTAAAAATTTAATAAATTTGAGAATTCGTTAGATTGAGCCTTGTTATGGCAAAAATTGATTTGGGAATTGAGTTCTATGTGAAAATCTAAACATTTTGATGTATTAATTGCAAAATTCTGGCGAGATCGATTTCTCGGCCACCGTATGCGGCAGTTCTGGCGGCGACGCCGGCGAGACACTTGAGAGGCAGAATCCTCTCCTCAATGCGGTGAACGCAACCGTGTAATTAGAATTTACAATCGAAAGCTAGTGCTTATTTTATACATTAATTTAAATAATTAAATATATGAAAATGCATATAAATGAATTTAGAAAGTAATATAAAAACTTATTTAAGTAGAATTATAAAACTAATTATTAAATTGATTTGAAAAATAAAATATGATTTCTAAGGGAAAATCATTTTGATTAAATGATTGTAATTGGTAAACTGAGTGGATTATTTCTTTAATTATTAAAGTAGTAAATAAATCCATAATAATTGATTTACTTTAAAATTATAAATAATAACATTTGATGAAAGTAGAGTATAAATAGATACTGTGAATAAAATAATAATAAAGGACTGAATATGAAATGTTATTTGATGTTAGGTTGAAGAAGCTTAATAAACTGTTGTGAAAGCCTGGTTGATCTGTGGAAATCAACTTCTCGCTGTTAGGTGAGTAATAATATATAATGTTTTACCAAATTCATTACAGCATAATTTATTTTATGCATTGTGCTTATTATTTCTAAATTCTTGCATACCTAGTATGTGGATGAATGGTTGTGCAACGATGAATGCTGTGAATAATTGGTTGTACATGATGATATGTGGTTGTTGTGTGG
>CANUEP010081505.1:0-37304 GCA_947857235.1 Jatropha podagrica | reverse complement strand
GTTGATTTGTGGAGTAAAAATGAAAGAAATGGAGGAGGAAGAAGAAGGTAGAAATGGCGTGGGTGATGGAGAAGAGAGGAGAGAGAAGGTGTAGATAAAATGGTGATAACCCATTAAGTAGCAAAGTCAAACTTTGCTTCTTCATTTTATGCTAAATCAATGGCTAAGATTGAGTCTATAAGTAATCTCATCCAATGGCTCTAAATGTTCCTTAAATAATTTACTTTCAAATATCACTTAACTCCACTAATTAATTAAATTAACTCCACAAAAATATTTTCTCATCTATTTCCTCAATATACCACACTAAAAATTAATATTTACAATTTGCCAAAATTCGCTAGAAAATAATATTCATAAGTTGGCGCAACTCTCCGAAAATCTTCATGAAATATTCTCTACCCACTTAAATTATGCAAACATGCTCCAAAAATATTTATTAAGATAATAGACACATGTAGTAATTTTTTCGGACCGAAATACTATCAAGTCCCGGATCGGTGGTACTATTCACAGACCGGTAAATCACTATTAACAGTACCGAAAAATTAGTCCGTTACAGAAAATTTGGTATATTAGGTTATTAAGGTCAGAAGATTTGGCTTGAGAAGCAAAAATTCCTTCAGCTTGATAGGAGAGTGTTTCCCATGCGTGTTCAAAATTAAAATTGGATGGTCCTAACGCCTTCTCCACTTTGAGTAAAACCCAAATAATTATTAAACATAGGCCAAGATAATTCACAATAAGTACCCATTAACCAAAACTTCACTTTTTCCTCAGTACTTATGGTTTTGACTTTAACTATACACAAAAACTCCATGGTTAACTATCGAAAGGAGGGGGAGATTTTGAGTTACAAATGCAGTCTAGCCCAATTTTGTTCGAATAGCAACATTAAAGGGGCTTTAAAATTATGAGTGATCAAGGCATCAAAGTCAAGATACCTGGTAGCAATAATGGTTCGGTTTGAGCTGCTTGTAGTGCTCGATTTGCCTAGTGCTAGTGAGCTAGAGAATGTGAGGTGAGGCAAGCTAACTTGAAAGCACTGAAGATGGTTGAAATTTTGAAGAAGGTAGTAATAAATGTTTACAGCGTTTCAATTGAAGAAGTAAAGAAATATAAATTAATGGTAACACGCAAGCAGTTGCATGTAAAACACGTGTGCTTAAGTAAATAAATAAAAATTAATAAAATAAAAATTTTGATAGCTGTAAAGAAAGGTGGGTTAGAAAGTTGCACCTGGAAAGTGGTTAAAAATTATATGGCCGCCTCTGATAGTTGAGGAGAAATGGGCCGTGAAATGATTCTTTTGATTGTCATTTGAGCCTGTAATGAAAAATTTTTCCGCCTTTTCTCTCTCCCCCTGCCCTTTTTCTTTCTTTTTTTTTCTTTGAATTCTAGTGATGACATGTGACAGGTATTGAATGGTTAAGGTTCCTCCTATTTTCCTTCAAAAGAAATTGTATAGAATAATTGTTTTGTTGAAAATGCCAAAAAGAAAAAGAAATTGGATAAAAATAAACAAGAGAAAGTGGTGTCAAAATAATAAAAAATAAAATAAAAGAAGGTGAAATAAATGATAAAAAAACGAGAAATAAAAACAAAAACACATGAAATAAAAATAATTGGGTTCACTCCCAATAAATGCTAGTTTTAGGTGTTTAGCACGACCTTTTTAATTTTTTTGATCAACCTAGCGGCTCCGTCAAGAAGAGTTTTACTCCTTGTAGTATACCTTCTCCAATTAGGTACAACTTTAAATGCTGGCCATTAACTTTCAAAGGCTTTGAAAATTCACCTTAAATTTCAACTGTTCCATGAAGAAATACTTTTATTACGTGGAAGGTTCTAGACCAATGGGATTTTAATTTTCCCAAGAAGAGTTTCAATCAGCGATTAAAAAGTAACATATGATCCCCTTCTTTGAATTCTTTCCTTCGAATGTGCTTGTCGTGCCACGTCTTGGTCCTTTGTTTGTCAATTTTGGCATTTTCATAGGAATTTAGTCTTAATTCCTCAATTTCATCGAGCTGCGATAATCTATGTTTGCTAGCTGCCTTCAAATCAACATTTAATTTTTTAATCTCCCAAAATGCCTTGTGTTCCAATTCTATAGGTAAGTGGCATGATTTTTCAAACACTAGCCTAAAAGGCAACATTCCAATCGGGGTCTTGTAAGTAGTTCTGTAGGCCCAAAGAGCATCTTTCAGCTTAATTGCCCAGTCCTTTTTGGTATTATTTACTATTTTCTACAAAATACCCTTAATTTCTCGATTAGAAATTTCAACTTGTTCGCTAGTTTGTAGGTGATAAGGGGTTGCTACCGTGTGGGTGACTTCATATTTATTATGAAGTGTTTCTAGACACCAATTGCAACGATGAGTTCCCCTATCGCTAATGAGAACTCACAGCGTCCCATATCTGGTTAGCACAAATTTCTTTAAAAATTTTGTCACCACTCATGTATCATTGGTTGGTGTGGCAACTGTCTCTACCCACGTAGAGACATAATCGCCTGCCAATAAAATATGTTTGTTTGAGTAAGACAATGGGAAAGGTCACATAAAGTCTATCCCCTAAACGTCAAATATTTCAACCTCCAAAATCCCGTGGAGTGGCATCTCATCTCTTCTTGATACATTCCTCATTCTCTGGCACCTGTCATAAGAAATCATAAAATTTCTGGCATCTTTATAGAGTGTAGGCTAGAAGAAATCTGCTTGCAGTACTTTTGCAGCTTTCATTGTTATTCCAAAATGACCCCCCACGAGGCAAAGAATAGCAGTGAAACAGAACTTCTTGAATTTCTTCCTTTAGCAAACATCATCTGACAATCCCATCTCCAAATTTCTTGTAGAACAATTGTTCCTTCGAATAATAATTTTTCACTTCAGCTAATAATTTTTTTCTTTCATTGTAACTCATGTTGGGTGGAATAAATTTACAATCAAGGTAATTGATATAATTTGTAAACCAAGACACCTTGTAGTCTCTGACAGTAAAAATCTTCTCCCCAGGAAATGAGTCATCAATCGGGAGACCAAAATTGTCTCCAACATTACCATCTCTTCTAACCCTTGATGGTGATCTACAATGACATTGTCTGCTCTTTTTTATCTTTGATCTCGAAATTGAACTATTGTAAAAGTAAAACCCAACATATCAATATTGATTTTGCCTCTTTTTTACTCATCAAGTACCTAATGGCTGCATGATCTGTGAAAATAGTGACTTTTGATCCAAATAAGTAGTTTTCAAATTTATCAAGTGCCCATACCACTGCTAGGAACTCTTTTTTAGTTATAGAAAAATGGATTTGAGCTTCATCTAGAGTTCGACTAGTGTAGTAAATGGCACAGGGCCTTTTGTCTTTTCTTTGCCTTAAGACTACTCCTATTGCATAGTCACTTGCTTCGCACATTATAAATTACACAAAGGTTCAGAAATTTTAGAAAAATCTTTAATAAATCGGTGGTAAAATCCTACATGTCCAAGGAAACTGCTAATTTCTTTTATTGATGACGGAGGTGGCATTTTCTCAATAATGTTTACTTTTGCCTTGTTTACTTCAATCCCTCTCTCTAAAATAATATGCCTAAGGACTAAACCTTCTTGAACCATGAAATGACATTTTTCCCAGTTTAGGACAAGATTAACTTTGTTACAATGGTTCAAAACTTTAGAAAGATTAACCAAATAAGAATCAAAAGAATCTCCATATATTGAAAAATCATCCATAAAGACTTCCATTATTTCTTTAATAAAATAAAAAAAATATACCCATCATACATCTTTGTAATGTTGTTGGTGCATTACATAATCCAAAAGACATGTGTCTAAATGGAAATGTGTCATAAGGGCATATGAAAGTGGTTTTCTCCTAATGTTGAGGATGTATGCTTATTTGGTAAACTCCTGAGAAACCATCTAAATAACAGAAATGTGAATGACATGCTAACCTTTCAAAAATCTGATCAATGTAAGACAAGGGAAAATGATTTTTACGAGTGGTACTATTCAATTTTCTATAATTAACACACATCCTCCAACCCGTAATGGTGCCAGTATCTAATGTTTCATTGTTTTCTCCCTTCATTACTATAATCCCTCCTTTCTTTGGTATTACATGAATGGGACTAACCCAGGCGCTATCTGAAATTAGGTATATAATTCCTGCATCAAGTTGTTAGTTATATGCCATGTAGCCAATTTGATTGGTTATGTTTTGGATGTAATATTTCATGTAATAAATATTTGATTATTAATAAAATGCATTTATTAAATATTCTATTGATTGAATCTTGGTAAAAGATAAAGTCCATGAGATAATATTGCTTTGCAAAATAAATTATAATATGGTTATAATTATGAGTTTTATATTTGCATTAAAGCAATGTCTCTAAATATTCCTGGTTGATATTCTTCTCATTATTAGACAATGATTACAGTTGTTGAGACTGATACATATTATGTTCTTTCCTTAGAGAAGCAGTTGTTCTCATAAGCTGAGATATATGTGATATATAGAACTAATATGTAGGTGCTTGTTATTTAAACAAGTCCATTGAATTGACCTGCATAAGAATTCCATATAAAGAGCTACCAGTGTCTATGGAATACTCAAGTGATGGTTGTGTATGTGATCCTTTGACTTGAGACTACTCAATTATTTTATATAGGGATGATTCTGTTTTGATTCTTTGTTCACATTATTCATTATATGAATAATAAGCAATGATTAATTGGACATAATAGGAACTGTATGGAGATACTTGTGTAATTAAGAAAGGATTCATCACCCTAGGTAAATTAGGAAAAATGTTCTGACTGTTCTCTACTAGTATTGATTAAGAAATCCTTGCACAAGGTGGAATGAAATCAACAAATGAGATTTGGAATTTCATTCAACTGATCAATAACTAAGATTAAGAGAACTAATTTGATTTAGTAAAACAGACACACTTCATGCCTAATTATTAAATTAGAACATTAATGGTGAAGGGATATTAGTTACACTAATAAATCATGCACCGAAAAGTTAAGTCAAAGTGGTTTGACTTTCCAGATATTTGGGCCGTCATGACATGTTGCTAGACAATGTGCTTGACCTTCAAATATTAATTAATTATGATTTATTTATTTAAATTATTTAAAATAAATAAATGGACGCATATATATTTAGTTATAGTTTATTTATTTAAAGAGTTTAAATAAATAATTATAATTAATTTATTTGTGACCTAGATTTTTCCTATATAAGATTTAAGAAACAGTATAGACGTGACGATAGAGTGAGTTGTTGCTCATAGCCATAAAACAAAACAGAGAGCCTATGATAGCTAGCACCATTATACGCTCTAATCTCTCAACCCTCTAAAATAGTTTTAGAGTTTTCGATTGTCCATTCGTGTGGATACTAATAGAGGTCGGACGTTTGGACGGCTTGTGATTTGCGACAATCTAGCCGTGTAGATCGAAGTTTCAAAGAATCTGCAAAAGAAGTATTCTTCTAAATAAATTTTATTACTTTATTCATTTAAACGGATTCCTATTGGTATAATTAATTATTTTAATTATATTATTCCACTGCGCATATTTAATATTGAAACCTAACACAAGCAACTTGGATATTTCTTTCTTCATTATCTCTTTCATGTGAGGATTTAGTTTTCTTTGAGGCTCAATTGAAGCTTTGATACCTTCATCAAACATAATCTGATGCATGCATATAGAAGGACTAATTCCTTTAAGATAATGAATATTGTATTCTAAAATCCCTTTTGTAATGCCTTGACTCTAACCACCAAAGGAATTGTTCGCTTTGGATCAAGCCAGTTCCATCCCATACTAGATCGACAAGACCCGCACGGTTTTGTAATGCCCTGACTCTAACCACCAAAGGAATTGTCCACCTTGGATCAAGCCAGTTCCATCCCATACTAGATCGACAAGACCCGCACGATTTTGTAACGTCCTGACTCTAACCACCAAAGGAATTGTCTGCTTTGGATAAAGCCAGTTCCATCCCATACTAGATCGGCAAGACCCGCACGGTTTTGTCCTGCAGGTGAAATGAGAACTTCCCAGGAGGTCAACCATCCTAGGATTTTTGTCAAGCGAGCACGCTTAACCCTGGAGTTCTTCCAACTCTCCAGCCATTCCACCAAAAGGCGCATCTAATGATTAGTTACCCCCTTTTCGATATATAATCTGATTCATTCCTGTGTCCCGCATTCCACTACCCTAGCTAACCTACCATCCTAGAAGCTCGCCAGGAACCCTCTCTACCTGCCCTCTTAGGATCGATTTGCCGGGTTGGGATGTCACAGGCCCACCAGCTTCCGTGTGGTTCGTCCTCGAACCATATATC
The DNA here is from genome assembly GCA_947857235.1 of Jatropha podagrica. Lineage (NCBI taxonomy): Eukaryota > Viridiplantae > Streptophyta > Magnoliopsida > Malpighiales > Euphorbiaceae > Jatropha > Jatropha podagrica. The sequence goes on along the minus strand of CANUEP010081505.1, from coordinate 30,934 downwards.
TACTAGAGGGGGTCAGGCTTTGATACCAAATTGTAACACCCTGACTCTAACCACTAGAGGAATTGTCCACTTTAGATCAAGCCGGTTCTATCCCGTACTAGATCGACAAGACTCGTCCAGTTTTATCCCACAGGTGAAATGAGAACTTTCCAAGAGGTCATCCATCTTAGTATTTTGATAAAGCGAGCATGCTTAACCTTTGAGTTTTTCCAACTCTCCAGCCATTCCACCAAAAGGTGCCTCTAATGATTAGTTACCCTCTTTTTGATATATGATACGATTCATTCTTGTGTCCTGCATTCCACTACCCTAGCTAGCCTGCCATCCTAGAAGCTCACTAAGAACCCTCTCTAGCCGCCCTCTTAGGAACGCTTTGCCGGGTTGGGATGTCATAGGCCCACCAGCTTCCGCGTGGTTCGTCCTTGAACCATATATCTATCGGAGGGCTCAGGCTTTGATGCCAAATTGTAACACCCTGACTCTAACCATCATAGGAATTGTCTACTTTGGATCAAGCTGGTTCCATCAATATTAGATCGATAAGACCTGCACGATTTTGTCCCGCAGGTGAAATGGGAACTTCCCAGGGGGTCATTCATCCTAGGATTTCTGTCGAGCGAGCACGCTAAACCCTAGAGTTCTTCCAACTCTCCAGCCCTTCCACTAAAAGGTGCCTCTAATGATTAGTTGCCCCATTTTTGATATATGATCCGATTCATTCCTATGTCCCGCATTCCACTACCCTAGCTAACCTTCCATCCTAGAAGCTAGCCAAGAACCCTCTCTACCCGCCCTCTTAGGATCGCTTTGCCGGGTCAGGATGTCACACTTTTATTTTCCCTAAGCAAGTTTAATAATTTATTTTCTTGATCACTAGTCAAAGCAGAACTAACTATTATAGGAAAAGTAGATTTAGGACCAAGAAAAGCGTACCTTAATCTAGGAGGTAAAGGTTTAAGATCTACTTGTGATGTGTCCTCTTCTTTTAGAGAAAGGGTTAGGACAAAATGTTCTCCTTCATTATGATTATCCAATTCTTCAAATTTTGAACTTTCTTAAAAGGATAGTGGGGAGCTTTTGCTCCATCATTTTCTTATAGCTCTGCACTTCATGTGTTATTGCTAAGGTTCCTATGGCATTTATAAGACAAGCCTCCAATGGGTTAGAATGACTCTTATTTACAAACATTCTTAACTGCTTCATCTACCGCATTGATTTGGACATTCTGAAACACTTGTAGGATGTTTCATAGCTTCAAATAAATTGAATACTACTTTTTTCTCACCAATCTTCAGAGTGATCTTTCCTTCTTTCACATCAATGAGTGCTCCTATAGTGGCCAAAAATGGTCGACCAAGAATAATAGGTATATTTGCATCTTCATCCATCACCAATGCCACAAAATCAATTGGAATATAAAATTTTTCAACCTTTATTAGTACATCTTCTACTATCCCAATGGTATATTTAATGGATCGGTATGCCAATTGTAAGATCACTTGAGCTAGCTTGAGTTCCCCTACATCCATCTTCTTGAAGACAAAATGCAGCATCAAGCTGACACTGGCCCTAAGATCATAGGGTGCCTTATTGATCTTCATAACACCAACCTCACAAGGAATGGAAACTTCCAGGGTCCTTAAGTTCGAGAGGCAACTTATTCTGGATTAGTGCGCTATAATCCTTAATCAAAGCCACTGTTTCATAAGCTTCAGACTTCTTCTTCTTTGTCACTATCTCCTTTAGGAATTTTGCATAAGATGACATTTGAGATATAACTTCTGTGAAGGGCATATTGACAAAGATCTATTTTGGCATGTCTACTTGTCTTGTTGTGCTTGTCTTAGTCTTTGAGGAAAAGGAAGTCGTGGTTCAAGGACTTTCATTCTTCTTTACATATCTTCCTCCTTGAGTCTCTTTAATTCTTCTTCCTTCTTTTTGTCTTCCATTGTTGGCTCAGATTCTCCCTCTAGGTCCATCACTTCTTTCTCCACTTGTTTCTCCTTATATGATTTCGAGTTCGAATCTTCCAAAATTCTACCACTCCTTAAAGTTACTACATTGATTTGCTCTTTTGGATTAGGAACTGGTTGATTGGGAAGCTTTCCATAAGTTTTGAAATTAGAGGAGCTAGCTAGTTGTGCAACTAGATTATCTATAATTTTTTGATGAGCAAGTAGCTCGTCCACCTTGTCGAACTACTGTTTGATTTTTTTACTTTGACCATCATTTATTGCCTTTTGGGTTTGCATAAAACTTTGGAGTAAGGATTCAACGTTTGACGGTGGATTCTGGTAAGGTTGTTGGAATTGTGATCGATTTTATTTATGAAATTTAGGTAGTGGCAGTCTTTGGTTATGGGCTAGATTTTGTCTAAAAGTTTAGTTTTGCTAGTTGGACCAAGAGAAGTTTGGGTTATTTTTCCACTTTTGTGTAAAAGTGTTTGAAAATGGCCTTGATTGGAAATTATTGTAAACATAGTTAGTTTGCTCCACTGTACTTTCAGTCATTCCAAATTGGCATTCTCCATTAGCATGATCAAAATTTCCATAGGCTTCACATCTTGTTTGTACCATTGCTACTGCATTTACACTGAGCTTGTCAAACTTATTAGTCAATGCACCCAATTTAGCTAATAATAGTGTCAATCCATCCACATCCAAGACTCCTTCTACCTTCCTCGGTGCACTCCTCTCCTCATTTTATCTATAGCTACTAGCTGTCATTTCTTCAAACAAGTTGTATGCTTTTGAAATTCGCTTTTTAAAAAATGATCTGGCTACTACGACATCTAAGGCACTAAGGTGTGGTCGGTGTGGCTCCATCATAAAATTGTTGAACCAAGGTTGACTTTTCAAATCCATTGTGCGGACATTTTCATTGGAGATCTTTTAATCTTTCTTGGGCTTCGTATAAATTTTCATCTTCCTTCATCTGAAAATTGAATATTTCCTTCCTTAGCCTTATAGTCTTGCTAGGCGAAAAATATTTTGCCAAAAGGCTCGACTCAATTCATCCCAGGTGGTGAATGACCCTACAGACATAGAATGCAACTAAAGTTTTGCTCTATCTTGTAATGAAAAAATGAAAATAGCCTCAGTCGAATTGCTTTTTCTGATGCATCATTTATTTTCAAAGTATCACAAATCTCTAAAAATGTTGCAATATGAACATTGGGATCTTAATGTTATAGCCTTGAAAATTACGATTGTTGTACCATAGAAATGAAGGACAGCTTAATTTTAAGATTATTTGTGGCTATAAGTGGTCTTACTATAGATGGTTGTGCTCCATCTAGATTTGGGATATTTAATTCCCATAAGGTCCTCTCTTCGGCCACCATGCCCAACTGTTGATCTTTGTTTGGAATTTCATCTTCAGTCCGATCTTGAACGGGAATTTCTAGCGAGTCTTCCACTTCATTGCTTTCTAATCTTGGGTTTGCACTTTCTTATCTCTTAGTTATCGGACTTCGTCTTCTCTTTTAATATCTCATGTTTTTCCTCCTTAGAGCGCGAGCTGTCCTTTCAATTTCTAGATCGAGAGATATTAATTCTGCACTTCTTGATTTTAGCATAAAAGATTAACTTGCTAAAATAAAAAAAAAAGATAATCCAAAAAATTCAAAATAAAATTCTTATTTTTATTTTTATTTTTTTAGAAATTAATCAAACTAATTAGCTAAAAGAAAATACAAATAAAAATTAAGATGGAATTCGAAAAAAGGTAAAAGAATATGACTAATAGGAAACAGTTAAGTAAAAAAAAGGTTAAATATTATATTTATACTATTATTATTACTACTAAATATATTTTTATTTTTATTTATTATGTTATTTTTATGTTTTTTCTAAAAATAATAAAAGAATTTTTCCTAATTAATTATCTCACAATTAAATTAATATCTGTTTAAGGCACCAATTCTCGACAATAACGCTAAACACTTGATAGCTATGAATGCGTATTCCAAGTGCATAGGTCGTACAAATAATAAAGAGAAAAAAGTTGTCAAATTCACAGGGATAGGGGAATAGATTACTAATTTTTATATTTAATAATTATCAAAATGACTGTAAATACTTTCGCAAGTAATAAATAAACTACAATAAAATTTAAACAAATAAAAATTAAAACAAGTGATTTAAGCTAAAAATTCTTAAGGCTTAATAATCAAATGTCAAGATAATTTAGTTATGGGGTAATTATTAGCTTAATGCGTATTGTGAATGGTTAATTTAATGGTTTAAAACTGTTCCTAAAGGAGGACTAATATAAAATATCTAAGTTCCTCTTTCAAGGCTAAATGGACATGTTAGAATCAAAATGGTACCTACTTTCGCAATACTACGTTGATTGAAACCTTATAAGTTGGTGTTAATCCTTTAATCCTCGAAGAAATCCAGCATATCCATAGGTCTATTTTTTTAAGTTTAACATATATAGTACGACTAACAACTCAATTTTTCAATACAAGTTGGTATTAAAATCATATAAATATGAGGCCTAACATATCCGCAAGCATTAAGATTAAACATATTAAATTAGAAACCCTTAGGCATAACAAGAACAAATCAAATCATTCTTGGATACATTAATCTAAGAAATAGTTCCCATAACTAGATTTAGAATTTAGCCTTGCATGAAAATTACTACAACGTTCATAATAATATTTCAATAAAAATAGAGAGGATAAGGTATGAGATTCAAGTTATACTTGGATTTTTTTTCTTTCTAGCTACTGTCTTTGATCTCAACTCTCAAGCCTAGTGATTCAGCTACTATCTTCCTCTCCTTATTGGTTTTGCAAGCTCAACTCACTTTTCCTTGACAAAGGCTCATTGCCTCTTTGATTGGTTGATCTTTGGTGGTTTTTTTAGATGTATGCAGTTGTGTGTTGGGAAAGAAGAAGCAAAAGTGACTCCTCTTTTGTCTTTTCTTTTTTATTATTATTTTTATTTATAGGGTCCGAAGCTTTAGTTCAGGTTACTTCTCTTTCCACTGCCCAAATATATAATAATAAAGAAAAAGATGATAAATGCAATCAACTTGTGGGCAAAAGGTACAACCGCAGTGAATGACATTGGCTACTATGCAAAAAGTTAATTTAATGCTTTCAAATGACATGCCGAATGATCCTTTCCAAGGCTACTTTAAGAGTATAAATTTTCAAATAATATTTTAAATGATTATTCTCAATATCATTTTAGGAGTATGATTTAAAACTAAGGAAGATTTATCAAAAAAAGCTTATTTTTTTTTATTTTTTTAACTAAAACAATAAAAATTAATTCAGCTTATGATAAAATAAAAAGATAAATGAATATACTAATAATGAGATTAATTTATTAATTAAGGTAATTCAACACATAACTAAAACAATAAAAATTATGTAAAAAATCGTATGCATTTTAATCATTATCAAGGTGCAATACAATTCTCCATATTTTAATTTCTTAAAATTTTACTCAAATTATATATCTTACAATTAAAATAAAAAATATCTTTTATACAGTTTTGTGAAGTGCGAGAGATCACCTAATAATAATAATATTTGAGGCATTTTCGTTTTAGGAGGGTGTATTGAATTAAGAATCTGTTGATTTTAAGAGATTTTAAAAAATTTTAAAATTTTAATGATATTCGATTTAAATTTTTTTAAAGTCTACTAAAATTGTATGATATTCAATGTAGACTCTTATAAAATTCATATAAATCTGATGCTATTTAATTATGACTTTTTTAAAAGTCTATAGAAATTGGATGATATTCAAAAAATTGCTAATTTGAAAAAATTCTATAAAATTATTGGTTTCATTAGATTTAGAGTGTTATATATGAATAAAAAAGTCATTCATAGATCCATCATCAAAATTAAAAATTTCAAAAATCTTTTAAAATTTAATAAACTCTTAATTCAATACACTTCTTAATAGAATAGAACGAAAAAACATTGGATACTTACGAGTTTCAAACAATCTGTATAGATATTTATTTTAAATTTTACTATTCATATCCATTTTAATATTTAAATATCTATTTAAATATTTATATTTGAACCCGCTTAAATACTTATTTTCTATATTCATCTAAAAATTTATTAAAAGTATATATTAAATGAATATAGTGCGCGTGAATCTTTTAACTATTGGCATCTTGGACAAATTATCAAGCCCAAGCCCGTATCCTACTATCTATAATTGCATTAAAAAGAAAAATAAATTGCACGTGACGGCACTAGAAAACGAAACGAGACAACGAAATCTGCCCCCAATCTTACTTCCGTTTAGTGCGTCTTCTCACCGAATCTCCGTTTCCGGCTATTGAATTTTCGCCGATAGGAACTTCGGTGCTGACGGAATTGGCGTTGGTTCTGGACCCAAGCACCTGCCGCCAATTCCGCTCCAAAGTATTATTCTATTGTTTCGACATTTTTCGGCACCGGTGGACAAATCCGATATTTACGATATCGTATTGGAAGTTTCCCTCTGAGTAAGCGAATTACTTGATGAGTTCTCCCTCTCTTTTGTCTTTTTTGAATATGCCTAGCCTTAGCTTTGTAGCTTTAATACATGTGGTTTATTGTAAGTGATGTATTTATCAATGTAAATGAAGCATTACAGTAACCGTTTTGTTGTTTGTTGTGGTTCTGATATCATATGACTAATACCTTTCATGGTGGAGACTCGAGCTTTTTGGGACTTTGATGGCTCTGCAATACAAAGAGAACCAAGTGAGTTAGCTTATTTGGTATAATTGAATTTCATTTTTATTGCATTTTCATGTTTGGAATATATGAAATTTTATTCAGAATTATATATTTTTAAAGGAAATGTGTATCAAATTCTGCAAAACTGATAGAATTTGCAAATGAACGCTTAACTTATCAATAACACACACTAATGAATTAGTAACAAGTTAGTAAAGCTAAATATTTAAAGGCCTAATGGGGTTTTATGTATTTCAAACTCTGTAAATTTTTGTAATTCTATCTTAATTTAAAAAATTCAAGTTATTATGTTACAAATTGTAACGTTTTTTGCCATTATACCCAACTGGTTAAAAATTTTTAAAATAATAATAATATACTCTAGATATGATTAAAAAATATTTTTATCTTTCGATTTCTCTCGTTTCTTTTTCCCACTACTTTTTGCTCATCCATTGTCTCTCTCCCGCTCACACTACCTTCATCTCTATATGAAACGATTCATAGAAACTCATTATTGATGAGTGCCCAATACTTCTCTTTTTCAAGTTTCAAATCCAATTGTACAAGTAAAAACCAAAAATCAAGAACCCACCATGCAAATGCTATCAAAATCGTCAAATACACTTCAAGACCTTCCTAGTTGTCATTATGTTAGAGTTAAGAATGCAGCAATCCAATCACAGAAAGAGCTATAAAATGAATAAGAACAAATACAAGAGGGATAGGAGGGACTTGTATTGATTATATATCTGTGATTACAATTTCTGTATCTGATATTTGAATTGAACAAACAAAAGAGCAAGGAACAAAAGAACAAAAGAGCCAAACAATTAAGAGAGGATAATGGTTGCAAGCAACCCCCAGGAACAAGCCCGTAGCAGAATACCCTGCTGCAAAATACTGAAGATTCCAAAAGATCCCCCTCCCCCCTCTTGCCAGCAGCCTCTATATAATCTCTTTCCATAACTAACTATGCTGACCTAGCAGCCTGCCTTGATCTCCAATCTTCATAGTGCTATTTCCATTATTATCCCTTTTTTTTTTTTTTTTTTTAATTCTCCTTGAGTGTACCTTATAAGGCCTTGGGCCATGATCCACAGCTCTATCACATTATCACCATCATTACCACCAAAATGGCCAAGAAATACTCTCAGCATTCCAAAATTTCTAATTCATTTTGATTTCTTAAATGGTTATTAGAAATTTCCAAATAATGATTTTCTTTTTTTTTTTTTTTTTCTAGAGAGAGAAAGGGATGGCAAGTTAGTGAAGGTGGAGAGGAGCAAGGGAGAAAAATTAGGAACTTAATTTTTTTTATCCAGGTTAAACAAATGTATCTTTTTTTTTTAAATTTTGTACCAGTAGGGTATAATTGCAAACAACATTTCGAAATTGTGGTATAATCAGTTGAACTTTCTAAAGTAGGTAGAATTGCAAAAAGTTGTAATGTTTGGGGTATATTAAGCCATTAGGCCTATTTTAAATGAATTCTGTAGGGAATTCAAACTCGAAAATTCGATTACAACTGAACTTTTCTTGTCTTTTGCTCTTCCTGCCTCAGAGTTTGGCTCCTCCCCGAGCTACTGATCCTGGGTGGGCCCATGGAACTATGGTGAATGGTGGTCGACAAAAGATCAAGTGCAAATACTGTCATAAAATTTTTCTTGGAGGGGGAATTTCCAGACTGAAGCAACATTTGGCCGGAGAAAGAGGGAATGTAGCACCATGTGAGGATGTACCTGAAGATGTTAAGGTTCAGATTCAACAACACTTAGGTTTCAAGGTTTTGGAGAAGTTAAAAAAGCAAAAGGAAGCAAACAGCACTAAGACTTCCCATGTGTCTTACTTGCAAGATAGGGAAGGAGCTGATGATGAAGATGTAGGGCCACTGCAGAAGATGGCTAGCAGGAGAAGAGGAAAAAATATTTTGGAAGGGACATCAAATCGAACAAAGAGACGCAAGAGGCAAAATTTTGTTGCTTCTCGAAATAAGCGCCAGAGTTTTGGTTCCCAACAGAACATAGAGCTGGCTGATGTTGCCGTTGCCAGATTCTTTTATGAAGCTGGCATACCATTCACTGCAGCAAATTCATATTATTTCCAGAAGATGGCTGATAGTATTGCTGCTGTTGGCCCTGGTTATAAGATGCCTTGTTATAATTCTTTGACGGGTAAATTATTGAACAGAGGTATTCAGGATGCAAGGGACTATTGTGCAGAACTGAGGAAGTCCTGGGAAGTGACCGGGTGTTCACTGTTAGTTGATAGGTGGGTAGATGGATTTGATCGCACAGTGATAAACTTTTTTGTTTATTGTCCCAAGGGTACCGTGTACCTCAAATCTGTGGATGCATCAGACGTCACAAAATCTGCAGAAGCACTCCTTAGCATATTTGATAGTGTTGTCCAAGAAGTTGGACCCAAAAACATCGTCAATTTTGTGACTGATACTTCTCCCAGTTACAAAACGGCTGGAAAACTCTTAGCTGAGAAATACAAGACCTTTTTCTGCAGCACCTGTGGAGCACACTGCATTGACCTAATGCTTGAAGAAATTGGAGAAAGTGATGAAGTTAAAGATGTTTTAGCAAAGGCTAAAAGAATAACACAGTTCATATATAACAATGCTTGGGTCCTCAATTTGATGAGAAAGAGAACAGGTGGAAGAGATGTTATCCAGCTTGCAAGAACAAGGTTTGCTTCTATCTTTTTAACACTGCAAACCATTGCATCTTTTAGGGAACATCTGCACCAAATGTTTACCAGTGCCTCCTGGATGCAGTCTTCCTTTTCTAAGCAAAGAGCAGGAATTGAGGTTGCCGAAATTTTGGTGGACCCACTTTTCTGGTCTCTATGTGATCAAACTTTGAACGTTGTGAAGCCCCTGCTTTCTGTTTTACACTTTATGGACTGTCCAGATAAACCGCCTGTGGGATATATATATGATGTGATGGAAAAGGCAAAAAAGAGCATTATTGTTGCATTCAATGACAAGGAATTAAATTACATATCTCACTTGAAGATCATTGATCATGTTTGGCAAGAGCAATTCCAGAGTCCTCTTCAGGCAGCTGCACACTATCTCAACCCATCTGTATTCTATCATCCCAGTTTCTCATCCAACAAAATCATCCAGAAAGGTTTGCTTGATTGCATAGAAACCTTAGAGCCTAATTTGTCTGCCCAAGTCATGATTACGAGCCAAATAAAATGCTATGAGGAAGCTGTGGGGGATTTTGGTCGACCTGTGGCATTACGTGGTAGAGAGTCATTAGCCCCAGGTTAGCTATTTGTCAAAGTTGGTAAAAGTGTGTTTACTCTACAATTTAAGTTCTAGTTTTCTGATTCAGTACTAGATGGTTTTTCTGTTTATACAGCTACTTGGTGGTCGCTTTACGCAGTTGATTATCCTGAGCTGCAGCGGTTAGCTATAAGGATATTAAGTCAAACTTGCAGCATCATCCGATGTGAGAGGAGTTGGAACTTGTTGGAACATGTCCTTTCAAAGAAGAGAAACCGGTTGGAGCAGCAAAGGTTGAACGACCTTTTATTTATTCATTATAACTTGTACCTTCAGGAGAGGTAACTTCGCCAGCAGCTTGCTACTAAAAACTTAAATATGAATCTTGTGTGTGGGTGAAAATAGTAAAAAAAATTAAAAATTTATTAAATCTTTTTGGAAAGCTGAAACATTATATTTGGGCTATGATCTGGATTTAGTTACATGAAATTTATTTTTTTTTTATTATTATTTTTTTTCACTTATCTGTCTTCTATGCTTGGACTGGGAGACTGCTATGCCTTAAAATTTGAGTATTCCTTGTGCACTATGTGCTGCATAATACATGTCTCTTCAATTAAGACCCTCCTAAGGAATGTTAATGGTGGTTCATTTCCATGCAAGCAGGCCAATAGAAACAACTAAGTCCTGGCGCACGAGAGGTACCCTTGATTCTTTATGCTTGGAGGCTGTTGATGTCAACATGGCAGACTGGGTGGAGGACTTGGGAACCATGGAGGGTGAGGATCTCAGTTGGATGGATGTAACAGTCCCCCATGAAAGAGCCTGTGGGATTCGCCAAGGGAATGACACGGACTATTCTAATGACAGTACTGATGATAGGAGCAGTGATCTGACAAAAGGTATTGATGGTGATGATTTATAGTAACTGTTTTATCTTTATACATCTTGAATTGCTTGCCATCTGTTGGTCAATCTTATAATAGAATGGATGGATTAAAGGAATATATTCTCCTAATTTTGTTCTGATTTTGCAAGATTCCATTTGGGGCTGACAAAAAGGATATCTAAACCTGAGTTATTCTTAAAAATTATATTCAAAAGTAGGAACATTTAAAATTTAAGTTATTCAAATAGAAAAAATACTGTAACAATTTTGAATTTTTTTTAATACCAAAAATTAAATTGAAATTCTTTCGGTTTGTGATGTTATGAGCATGTCTTAGCTGTTCGATTGAGTTTTATAGTGCAGTGTTACCATTTTTATTACTTGTAGGTGTATTTTTCTTCTGCTGTTTCTGTTATTCTTCTATCAAGAACAATTTCTTATATTGCAGAGCAAGTTCACTTATAATGTTTATATGGGGAACGTGGTCACGATGGCAAAACTCAATTCTGATTGAAGACTTGCACCATATTTCCTATTTCCAAACTCAATAATATTAAGGTCCATTTGAATTTGAATAAAAGTTATTTGACATGATTGAGTATTTAGAATTTTATATTGTGTGTGTGTGTGTGTGTGTATTTTAGGATTTTACATTTCAAAATCAAGTCCACAATAATTTCAAACAACCATTTATCCAAATGGGACCTTTGGTGCAGCAAACAGATGAAGGCAATTATTCATATATAAAAGGTTACATGATCGTTGTCAAGATCTGGTGGTTAAGCTGAATATAAGCGTCCCTCTGTTTTATGAAAAATATTTTCCATATTTTTAGTGTTTGGAAAATTAGTCAAAAAACTATGTTATCCTGGTTAAAGTGGAAATTAGACATATTTTTTGGTTGTATCTATTAATTTTTTAATAATGAGAAAATATCTAACAAATTAATGATAACTTGTTGGCCTGTGTCTAATGTATGTCAGGTAGTTGACAAAGGTTTTCTGCTGCTAAAGTGAAACCCATTTAAAGCATTAGAATGAGAAAGTTGTGACTCCTTGTTTACTTGCAACTGGCAAAAAGTATTCTGTTGCAGCTTTCTATTGCCACAACGAGGAAATGTCTAAAGACAATTTGGGGAGCGCAAATAACATAATTGGAAACGAGAATTATTGTTGGCGAAGCGAGGAGAGAAGCACATCTTGCAGCGAGCTGTCTCTCTTCATTGCTGCTTTGAACTCATCAAAGGTAACTTTTCCATCACTGTTAGCATCCATCCGATCAAATATTTCGTCCAGTTTTCCAGGTTCTGTTATATCTGCTGGAAGGCAATCTTCCGGCAAAGCCTGCTTAATCAAATTTTATGTCAACGACCCATCTCTTGTAGCAGTAAAAAAATAGAAAGCTGCACAAATAGTAAAGAAACTGGTGTTACCCTGAGCAGGGACGCCACTTCTTCCTTAGTGATGCATCCAGATCTATCTGTATCATACATCTGTAGGCAATACGTGCAAATTAGTTGGATTTGTTATTTTAGTTGAAACATTGTATTGTATCATGTTTGCAAGGACTATATCTGGATGGTGTATTAAATTGTGATTATAGAAATTGAATGAGAAAAACTTTGTAACTTATTGTGGAAATTCTTTTGGGAAGTCAAATTATGGAAATTGAATTAAGAAAATATAAAATATGACTAAACTATATTAACATCCTAACGAGTCAAAACATTGTATATAAATACTAAAACGAAACCCGAAATCACTATTCATAGAACAGTGTTATACTAATTTAACTAAGTCCTTTTTTTACTATTCCTATTTTACCCTTCTTCTTTGTATCGGTCATTTATAGACAAAATGCTGCTTCACATTCTCTAAATTCCACCGACCACAATGTCTTCCTTTTTCCCTGCCGACTTCATCTTCTCTTCTTTTCTATTTCTATGAACTGCTCCTAGATTATACCTCTTTCTGGTGATGTTCTTTTTTATTTGTATCTAATTCTCTTTTTAATTTGTATTGTTTTCTTTTTTATTCTATTAAGAAACTTAAAAATACTTAAGACAGAGATCTCAATTTTTCCTTCTTTTCACAATGAAATTGAAATTAGAGAAATCAAAATTGTTTTTCTTTTGCTTTACATGAAACCCATCTATAGATTTCTTGCTAGATTTTGTATTTGAAATTAATGAATATCCTCAATATGTTCATATTCATTGATTTTGAGTTAATTAGATTCTTTGAATACTTATATTTTATTTTTCTTTGCCGTATCTCGATGCATTTGATGGCTTGGAAATGGGAGAATTTTGATCTTGAATTTACACCACGAATCTTAGACCTAAAGTTTTAGTAATCAGGGTTTTAATTATCTAAATTATTTGTCATGGTTTTGAAATTAAGTGTGTGTTTGTTTTGTGGATTTCTGTTTGAAGATTTGATATTTGTAGTGAAAGTCTGTTTTGTTTGGCTTTTGAATATTTTTTCCTTGAGCTTTTATGATTGGAGATAATTAGATCTGTTGTTCCTTCTAATTGGGCAGTTTGGCAACAAATTATACAAAGTTTACACAAAGCATGCCTAGAGATTTGAATTATTGAGCTTAGTGGCCTCATTCTTAAATGGAATCATGCATAAAAAGAATAATTACTTTATCTATTTACTTTGGATAAATTCCCGGCGTTACACATAAAATAAGAAGAAATTCAAAACTATTTGGATTTGTAATTAAAAAAAAAAAAAAAATGAAACCTGTTACCTGAACTGCAGAAATTAGCAGCAGCAGCAGTTTCTTGCCTCCCAAAAACAAAACAATAAGTGCTGATGTAGAAAACAAAATTAAGAAAGATGAAATTTTTAGTGCTTCAAATAATGAAACATAAGGTACTTGCCATTATGGGCTGCTGCAGCTTTTGCTTTCTCTTTTATGTTTCTTAGTATATACTATCTTTGCTAACTCTAGAGTTGGCGGTGTTTATGCCATGAATATTGTTACTGTTGTTGAGATGTTTAAGAAGCATAGTACATTCTTCGTTTTTTCTATTGATAATATCACAACCCAGGTATTCTCTTAAGAGCAAACTCTAAGAGCATTGAGGTATTCTCTCTCTTTCTCTAAAATGCGTTTGGTTGCCAAAAGGTTTTAAGCCTGACGGTGGTTCCACTTGGAGTGTTTACATGGCAACTTTGCTTTGGGTTTTTGAAATTATAGTTCAAATAATAAATATTTTAAATGTGATTTCATATTCTTTGATGTCCGGCATCTTCTCATCAATCAAATGGGTATTCCTCCAACTTTCTTGTTCTATAATGGCCATCAATTTTTTTTTTTTTTCGTTTGCTAAAAATTTAGATTTCTAAAGAATCAATGTTTTTCTGATTATTACATTCCTTTCTCTCTCTCCCCTCTGCAATTATTTCTTTTTGGGTAGTTATCGAAGAGATAGAAGGTAACTGAAATATGTGTTTTCAATACAATCAAACAGAACAGAAATTCTAATGACAGCTCCAATTATTTATTTTGTTCTTTTTTTTTTTTTTTTTTTATAAAACCTGATATTTTTTGTTTGTACATATTTGAAGACATCAGGATCACTCATTCCCATAAACATAATTTCATAACTTATTTATGGGAAAAACTTTTGCATTATAATTCTGGATATCTTTTCTTTTCTTTTCTTTTTCATGGCTATTCAGAGTGTATATGGGGACATGATAGACTGTATTCACATGGCTCATCAACCAACTTGATCATGCTCTCCTTAAAGACCACAAGAGTCACGTCCATCTCCTATATATTTCTACTTTTAGCCATTTTAGGTGTTTTTCTTTGTTACCAATTTTTTTTTTTTTTTTTAGATAAGCTTATCAAACTGTATCAGCTTTCTTAACCAAATTAGAATACTTGCTTAGCACTAATTTCTTTGAATTTCTATCCTTTCTATGTATTTCTTCAATGATAAAGTTAAAATTTATGGAAAAAATTGTGACAAGTACTTAAAATTATTTTTTTATAGTTAGAATACCAAGTTTTTTCTTTAGAAAGGAAAAACTTCAAAATCTAGAGGTATAAAAATGAGTCTTTTGCATAAATTTAGTAATTTTTATAATAAGAAATAGTGAAAAAAAATTTTATAAAATGAATATTTTTTTTCCGTGAAGTTACATATACAAATTTTGAGTAAACAATAAACGGTAACTATATCAATAAATTAATAATTATATTGATAAAATTAATTTTAATCCGCAGGAAAGCGCGGGTAAGTTTGCTTGTGTCTTGTAAGAAAGAATCAATATTTTATTTTATTAACAAACAATATTATGCTATTGTAAATGAATTTTAGATTGTATTTATTTATAAAGTTTGGTAAGTCATAATTTAAAATATACAATAAAAAAATTATATTCGAAATGAATTCATAAATATAAGTTTATTTGCATTTATTTTTTAAAATAGTCTGACATAATAATTTAATAATATGAAAAGATGGTAATTTTGTCAAAAGAAAAAGAAAAAGAAAATTGAGGTGATTAATTTTATAGAATTTATTTGGAAATTTCACCTATTTAGATAGAGTTTGTGTTAGTTATGTATAATTGCATACATAAAAATCTGCTTTTTTTTTTTTTTTAATTTTAAACACAAAATGAATATTTATGAATTTCATATTTTTTTTTAAATTCATTTTTTCCAAACATATGAGGGTTTAAAAAAAGTTGGATTCTTAATCATGTTTATTGAATTTTAGTGGGGAAAATATATTATTTTAGCAAAGTTTTGTTAGTTGAATAAAGTAAGTGCATTAATGAAAAGAGAAGAGAACCTGGAAGCAGAGATGGAGAGCAGCATCTCCTTGAGAGTTCCTAAGGCTAGAGAAGCCACAGAGTATTTCTCTCATGTCAACTGTTCCATCCCTATTGTTGTCAAACAGATCAAAGATGCGAGCTGCTAGAGGTATTAGAGATGACATTTTCATTGCCTTTAGCACGTCCTCAAATTCTGACAGGGTGGCATTGTCACCTTTTGCGCATCTGCAAAACCCCCTCAAAAAAAAAAAAAAAATTATGATTTCCAAAAATTAGGAGTAAGTTAAAATATCAATTTATGGAACTTTTTCAAAAATCAGCTCAATGGCTTAAAACCCTTATATGTTATTTACCAATTTGATATAGGGTCAACTAACTTTGGAAAAAAATCGAAAATCGAACTAAATTGAATTATTTTCGATTATTTGATTTTCAGTTTTGGCTTCAAATTTCCTATGATTTTGATTAATGGTTTTTAAATCACTTCTTACAAGACACTTATTTTCTGAGTAAAATTACTTGACTTAACTAGATATATGCTGAACTGAATTTTGATTTAATTCAGTTTCAAGGAATATCTATTTTCAATTTTATTTTTTGATTTTTATAATTCAATTTGGTTCGATATTAAAATATCTGTTTGTACATCCTTATTTAGTATTTTATCAATGTGAGATTGTCAACAATAAAGACGGTTAAGGATGATAAAAATTAAGATCACATAGAGAAAAATATTTTAAAATGACCTATTACTTAAGGACGTAAAAAAAAAAAAAATAAAAAGCAATGAGTACTCACAGTTTTGAAAAATGTATCCTAAGATTCTCAATTTCTTCATCTTTAAGGTCATGGGAACCTAATAAGGACCTTAACTTCTTGGTTCTCAAAAACACTGTGCTGCTCCACACACTAGCTATTGCTGCAGCACGAAGTTTGCGACGGGCGTTGAAACTCTGCAGTCTGGAGATGATCTCATGGTCCATTTGCTCCTCTTTCGCCGAATCACCCATAACCCATTGGTGACTCAGAATCTGTTATCACAGTACAATATTGTAAAATCAATGCAATTTGACAAATGGCTTGCAAGGAAAAATAGAGTGGAAATTAGTGTTGTTACATTTTGAGCACTCGGCCTCCTATCAGGATTAACGTGCAGGAGATCAGTAATCAGTTGTTTTGCTGGGGATGTAATATTCTTCCAAGTCTTTTCATAGAAACTGAAATCACCCTGTCCAGACATAAAGAGAATAACACAATGTTTGGTATAGATCATACGGAATTCATTTCATTCCAAAATAAGTTTTATTTGAAGAAATTTAAGTATTTCTTGCTTGTCCTATGACTTGTGCTTTTTAAGTTTGCAATTCATTTGCAAATTCTATCAGAATTAATGTTGCTCGTGGGTTGAATTGATGGGATGTGAAATTCATGTATTTCATATTCCATTGTTTAGTTGGAATATAAAATTCATATTAAAAGATATTTTTAAAACAAAATCAAGCAATTTAAAAATAATGGAATCGAGAAATTTAATATTTAAAAAAGAATATCTGAAATGATAGAACGGAAGTCATTGTACAATTTTTCTTTTTCAATTTAAGTAAGGGATTCTATAAATTTAGAAAATATTCAAATACCATCACTTTTCATAGATTCAAAAAATATTTGATTTCAGCATACCTAATTCCATCGGAACTATAAAATTTTATTTATGCCAAATAAAAAATGTGAATTTAAAACGAATTCCTTTGAATTTATAAAAAAATTCATTTTATCCAATGATAAAATTTACATACAGCCATTATCATTTGTTGCTTTTGCCTATTTGACTGGGCAATGAATGGTGGATACCTGAAATTATTATGAAAAAGAAAAAGAAATAAAAATCATTTAAACTTTATTTAGAAAAGTCACAGAAAGAAAAAAAAAAAAAAAAAAAGAAAAGAAAGGAAAAAACTCACCCTGAGAGCAGAATATACAAAATCACTCCCAAAGACCACATATCACTTTTGCAAGTAATTTTACCCTGAGAAAGAGCCTCCGGTGAAACATAATCAATGGAACCAAACAACCCAACAACTGGATCCGTAAACTCCTCTACAGAACTCAAACCAAAATCCATAATCTTGAGAGTAGAATCATCCTTTTGATTCAAGAAAAGACAGTTTTCAGGCTTCAAGTCTCTATGAACAATATTAGCACCATGAAGAGCATCTAATCCTTCAGCAATCTGTCTAACAACGGTGGCTGCTTCTCGTTCAGAATACTTATCCTTCCTAGCAATCCGATCAAACAGCTCCCCGCCGGAGCAAAGCTCTAACACGAGATGAACACCGTTCTGATCTTCATACACATCATAAAGGTCAATCACATTTGGATGAGGTGATACGTTTTCTACTATCTTTCTCATAACCAACATTTCATTCGTAAGCAGCTTGTCTGATATCGAAACTTGCTGCTGCTGCTGCTTCCACGCCGGAAACTTAGTTCGAGATGGTGATGTGGCTGCTCCTAATCTTTTTAGCGTCTTTATGGCTACATGCTTAGATGTTGACTTATTTATACCTCTTCTTACAACTGAGAATCCACCTCTGCCAAGAATTTCCCGAACTTCATATTCATCTGAAAGTTTTCTTGCTTCTTCTCCCATGGAGACTGAAACAACCTAACCCAATAATGGAAATGGAATCTTTAAGAGTAAAATTTTCTTCTTCCTTTTCTTAAAGAAATGATTAATATGTAATTAGCGACAAGTTGAAAGGCGGATTAGTGTAAATGAGATCAGCTTGATAACTAATTTTGCATTAGTTTATGCAATAAAATATGATTTAGATTCGTATGCAAACAAATGGAATAAATTCAAGAATAAGAGGTGAGGAATAAGAGACAATGACGGAGTCAACTATTTGTTTTTCTTGCTTAAAAGATTACTGCAGAAAGAGGAGGATTGTCAAATTATATATGTACTTACCATTTTGACTATATCTTTATGTGTTGATCCTCATACCTTTGATTATTATGAGACCATTCTCATTTCGAGAGTAGTACATGAATTCAATGAGTCTGAGTTGTAAGTACAGTTTATATGGTTAGTAAAAATATTGACTGATATGTGAAATTGTAAATTAGATTTAACATGGGATTATGGTAATTAACTTGAACCTTAATAAACATATAAGAGAGATAATTATTATTTGTGGATGATTGAAATGAAATTAGATACTTGATATAATTAAATGGAAAAATTATAATCGTACATCTACATCTTGTTTGAAGTTGACTACTTTACTTTTGTATTTTTTAAAATACACTGTCATACCATTATATTTCAAGCCGTTGTACCATGTAATGCTTCCGTAATTTTTTGTATTTTCAAAGAATAAATCAATGTATATCACAATAGTCTAAAGAGAAAAAAATAAATAAATATATGTTATAAAAATGGACAGACATGATTTGATCTTGAAAATAGGCTTCTTTTAGCTTCTTCGTCTCTTTTGTTCACTGGGCAATGCCATCAGTTCCAACCATTATTGCAAACTCATAATTTAAGTTAATGGATTGTGATAATACACAATAATAAAATATATAAAGAATAAAATATAAATATATTAAAGGATATTAAATTTTTAAATAAACCATAATTAACAGATAGTATAAGATTTTCATGATCCTTATCAAATGCAAATACAATTATCCTTATTTTGGTATATATATCTCAAATTAATTCTAGAAAATGGCTAATTTTCAATTCTCCCAATTCTTAATTTCTGATAACTAACAATTGGTGCGGTGAGCATGAAACACACATTCGGTCCCTATTATTCTCAATCTTTTTCACTTTGAACACCATAGCTAATGAATCGATCAAAGGCCATAACATGGAGGGTCGGGACAACAACCATAACGAGGCAGTTGAACACATTATAATACCTCCTCCACAAACAACTGACCCTTAAGTGACAGCAGTCCTAACTCAAGCATACTCTTAGTTCATTGCTGTGCCAAAACATCTTCTCGAGGCCCCCATCCAGGCAAGGAATTGACACCCCCTAGGCGAGTCAATGAACCAGCGCCACAAGGAGCATAGTGAATCTTTACCATCACCTAAATGACAAAGCCACCCAGCATTTGAACAATTCTAGGAGGCAGGGTCGGAGGCGAATTTTAATATGGTTGCTCCTTGTAGTCAAGATTTGAGCCATACACAACCAGTCATAGATAATGCCAATCTCCAAAACGTCATCAAGGAACTGGACAAAGAGTACAATGACACGAGAGAGGTGGGGGACTATGGTCTCAGGGAGGACTCCCCCTTATCGACCAATATATTGGGTGCAGCGTTCACCCCAAGATTCAAAATCCCAACTTCCAACCTATGACAGATCCATTGATCCTCGAAGCCACTTAGTAACTTTTCAAACCATAATGTACTTACAAACTAACTCTAAAGATCTTATATGTAAGGTCTTCCCAATCACACTCAGGGGGACAACCCAAGAATGGTATCAGAACCTCAAAATAGGATCCATCCAATCATTCTTTCAATTGACTATAGCATTCCAAGCTTTATTCATAACAAGTGTGCCATCCAGGGCAAGCCCATCTAACCTGGTGAACCTAAAAAGGAAAGATGGTGAGACATTGAGACAATACATCTCTGAATTTCAAAGAACGGTGATGCAGGTAGAGAACTTGAATGATGAAGTGGCAATTAGTCTCATGGCAAAGATATGCAAATATAATAAGTTATTCGAGAGTTTAAGTATAGACCTTCCTTTAACAGTTGCTAAACTCATGGCTCGAGCTCACAAATACATAAAGCTACACAAAAGCCTACAAGGCTCAACACTGAAGATCGCTTAAGGAAGATGCCCACACATTCAAGACACCCTTCTCCAATAAGGAGACGTTCGCCTAGGAGAAGATCACATCTCCGAAATCCATGAGCTAGCTACATTATTAGAGCACCCTACTCAAGAGAAGATAGACCACAATAAGACTGAGAGTTCACCCCCTTGAACAAATCACGCTCGGAGATATTGACAGGCTTTTTCGCAAGTGCACGAAATCGCAAACAAATAATAAAGAGTGAGTATAGTATCATCCCACGAAGATTGTATACCAAGTACCAAAATTATATTAATCGACTATTATTTAAATGACAATAAAGAGAATAATTGTACAACTAAAAGAAATAGAAAAAAAGCAATGAATAAGAAATCAAGTAAGAAATTGTTGAAATGAAATCAATGTTTAAAAGTTATTAAGGATTGATTTTACTTAATTCTATTCAGTTTATTCTATTAGTTTGATAATTAATTTTAATTTTCAAGAAGGAGAAATAACCCTAAAAGCACTAATAAGCTCTTTCGATGTTTTATTAACTATTTTAACCAAATTCAATTACCCATCTCTCAATGGCGCAACCAAACATAGATTAAATCATTAAATTCTATGATTATTCAAGAATCCACAAATTAAGTCTTTTAGTTTTATAAAAACCTTCCACGAGTCAAATCATCTAGCTCTTGCATCATGTTATTATTTTCATAAAATTTATTACATTGTTCATATTAAAAACCCTTCTCTTAATAGTGATTAATGAAATAAGTCAATCCATAGGAGAAACTCTGCCTGAAATCATTAAGATCAATAACAAACTTTACTTGAATAAAGAAAATCAAATACCATATTATGAGTTGGAGTTGAGTTTAAGCTACATCATATCCCTAGCAAAGAGATTTAATTCGACATAGTAAATAAATCAAACTTAATTAAATTTTTAAATAATAAGCTTAATTAAATTTGTAAATAATCTAATAAAGAATAATAAACAAAATAAGAGTTTAGAAATAAAAACTAGTCGACAATTGGCTTGAGCGGCTTCTTTGAATTTTCATACCAACTTGAGTATTTGAAGTCTTAAAGAGAGTGAAAACTGTATAGAAGTCTATAGAACAAAAAAAATCTAAAGATCCAAAAGATATCTCTAACCTAGCTATTCTATCTCTTTAAATAGACTCTTTGGGGAATCTCGAAATTTGATTAAGGAAAAAAAATCTCTAATGAGGAAGAAATCATTTTGAGATGGAACACTATTTAGGATTTGTATTTCTTCCAATTTAGAATTCTTCTAGTGGCTTGATAGGGTTTAAACTTCACTTGCATGTTAGAAAAACATATCATGCAGACCCATGCAAGTGACATAGGCTAGAGTTGTCATTTTTATCCCAATTTGAAGTCAAGTAGTCAGCACGGGTATGCTAGGTAACGCGGTCTAAGCGTGTTAGCATCTGAGTCTCTAGTGTGAAGATAGCATAGGCCGTGCTTAGGTAAGCACGCCTGAGATCAACACTTCTCTATAGCATGAGGGTGCTAATTAGCACGACCTAGATGTGATTGAATCTGAGCATCATTTGATTTTGCCTTGAAAACAACACAGGGGTGTTGGGTAGCACATCCTGGGCGTGCTTCTTGCTGGAAGTCTTGGCGAAATCCTCTATTTTTTTTTGCATTTTTTTGACTGGTTTCCTATAAAAGTCTTACAAAATTTCTCAAGATTAAATGAAATATGATTCAAAGAAGCTTTATTAAAAAATTTAAATAAAACTAAATAAAGAATATTTAAAATAATTGAAAATACTAAAAATTCTAATAAAACTATATTAAAAATACTATGAAAATAACACTTATTAAAATTCTCCAAACTTAAACTATTCCTTGTCCTCAAGGAATAAAACTAAAACAAAAATTAAAACAAAAACTAAACAAATGAAACAAAGCTAGCTCAATATGGTTGGGAACAATTATTCATAATTTCTAGAAAATATCAAAATGTTAGTAATATGAAAATAAATTGAGTGCTTCCTTCACTAATTATATTTCAGCTAAAAACTAAATTCATAACAAAATTAGTTCCTTAATATAAGTAAAAGTTAACAAGATCTTTAATACTAATAAAGTCGAATACATAAATTAGCCTCTGTATTTGTGCAAAAAAATCTTTTGGCCACCTCAACTTTCAAAATGACCTTTTGGCCCCCCCTAAATTAGTTCTTTTGTAATTTATGCACGCTTGACCACATAAGAAATTGAGGCGTGATATACACTCGCCAAATTAGCGAGTTGGGCTGCTAGGATTGCATGATGTGGCAGCCACATCATCAACATATGCATAAGTTGCCCCCATACTTACACAAAATGACCTATTGACCTCCCTAAACTTATTTTTTTTTTATTTATACACTGCCAAAAAATGATATTTTCTCATGTCAGCACGCGTGTGTTGCACTCAGGCAATCTATCTCTAGTGAGGCGTGCATAAATTACGAAAGAACTAGTTTAGGGGGTCAAAAGGTCATTTTAAAAGTTGAGGCAGCCAAAAGACTTTTTTGCTCAAGTACAGGGGTCAATTTATGTATTTAGCCTACCAATAAATGTTCAAATTAGGATAAATAAAGTATGAATTTTCAAAATATTACTAACCTTTGAATGATTTGTTATTGGTTCAACATTCCCATAGGAAAAAACATTCGTCCCCTCTCCACAATTTAAATGCAGAACACTTTGAAGAAATTGAAAGGTATTAGATTAGGGCTGTAATGGGGTTTTAGGGTTTAAAGATTAACTAAGTAAGGAAAAAGTGGACAAAAGATGATAAACGATATAAAGAATGTGTAACATCCAGATTTAATCATACCAAAACCCTTCTTTTTTGTTTTGTAAAGGAAGATTTTGTTTTGAAATTCTTTACTAGCTCAAAATTAGAGAAACTTTGGCAAGGTTTTTTCAAAATCTTTGATAATTTCTTCCTTGCTAATCAATTCTCCAAACTTGAATTTTGATCACTTGCTTCTTCATGGGGTGTCTCTCTTCTTGCCTTTCTTTCTTTAATTAACAACATCATGAGGTTATCTCCCTTTACTCTCTTTCTATATTTTAACAAAATCAAATCCTTTAATTTATATATTCTTGTACTTAGGGTATGGATTTTCAAATTGGTTTTAGGACTAGGTTTTAATAAGGGTAATTAAGAAAAATTTGATTATAGGTTTCAAATTGGTTGCAAATGTCATATTTCAACTTAGGGTGGCCCAGGTTAAATATAAGTTATAAACAAGGAATGCCTAAATCCTTTTCTTCCTAATGTGAGAATTTAAAATTTTGCCTTAAGGGAATTCCAAATTATTCTAGAAATGCCAAGTTAAATAAATCTTGATCACACATACATATCTATTATGCAAATTCACAAAACTTGATGTTTATGATCTTGAACACAAATAATTAAATCAAAGAATCATGTTAAGACAAGAATTTAATTTTAGGATAAAATATAACTAGAGTAGAAATTAACTCAAAATATCACAAGTTTCATAAATAATGATAAACTTTGATTTTTGTTTATAATTATTTCAACCATATTAAGCTTAAAAAAAATTTCAACTAAAGTTTTTCTTCCCCCAATTGATCTAACACATTGTCCTCAATGTGCCTAAAATCAATTCTCCAAACTTATCATATTGTCAACAATGCGACATAAAAAATAAGAGGGCTAAGAAACCATTACTGCCCTTGTATTAAAAAATATAATAAAAACTAAAGAGAAAATGCAATAAGAGTTGGGTGCCAGAAAATGTTAATCTACGAAAAAAAATTTCAAAAAAAAAAATACAAGCATAAAAAAATAACCGAAATTCTTCATGTACAGGAATAAGGTCTGAAAGTAACTAATAAATAAAATAAAGTCAATTCAATGTAATAAGAGATGCTAAAAACAAAACAACAAACAATCAATCTACAGGTGGTGGAGGCGGATGTGGCTACAACAACTGTATCACTGTCTAGAGTTGACTGTTGATCCCATGATATTGATCTTGCATGGTATCTATACGAGACTCGGGACTCCCCTGCATAACCTCTATAGATTGAAATTGGTCAGAAATCATGGTTTCCATCGTCTGAAAATGAGTACTGAACATGTCCATTCTATACATGCAAGAACAATATCATGGGATCAGTAGTCAGAAATCATGGTTTCCATCATACATGCAAGAACTTCTTCATTGGACAAGTTGAATGTTCCTTGAAAAGATGGATCGCTCCAGATGTACCTGCACTAGAAAAAGTACAAAAACCAGGAGTGGCATGTGGAATATCCTCCTCCATGTTAATATCATCCCCCTCCTCATTATCGCTCTCATCATTATCCTCAACTGTACGTCTCATCAGATGAAATGTATTCCCTACTTTCTCTATTATCTTCATATGTGCATAATATCCATATCAATGAGAGTGTTCCTCCCTCCCTCAAAAGTATCATAAATAGGACGAACATGATCCTATGCTTTAATAGAAGACCTAATCTATGAAATAAAATAACCCATCATAATAGCACCTTCATCTGTCTTAGAAATTTTGGCCCAATGTTGACAAAGCTAATACCCCACATTTAAATATACCTCCTAATCAATAGCCCATATAAAGTATAATTCATTTGAACCTAACACACCATCACTTTCACTATGCCCAAAAATTGTGCTAGCTAAGAATTTATGAATATACTTATATGTTAGGTTTTTCAACTTAGAAGCCTTATAGTACCTAGGATTATATGCACTCATTCCAATTAAACTAATCCATTCACTACTGGCTCTAAAATCCTTAGGCGATAGTCTTTTGGGCGTTCTTTGTAGGAAACCCACATATATGGCTAACATCATCTACTAATAAAGCATAATTCTTTCTAAAAAGTCAAAACTTGATTTTATTAGGATAGTTTTCATGCAATAAAACATATCTCTCAAGTAGGAGCTTAAAAATTCTAATGTAAGTGATGCATAAATAGAATCCTTAATGGGAATGAATCTTTCACACCAATCCGCTTAAGAGACTCTAACACAGCATCTCTAAGTCCTACTTTTGCTAAAGCATGCTCATCTATGAAATGATTTGACAAAATAGGCCTGAGAGAGAGAGAGCTTATTGTACCTTTCTTGCTGCTCGGGTGTGCTGATCTCAAATGGAGGAGGAGGTGGAGCGTCGATGGAGGCGGCGGTGTTGGAGGAGTTATGGGTTGCACCCTCGCTGTTACAAAAGTGGCAGATTTGCTTCTCTTGTAGCATGGAGGCATGGTCACAAGAGATTGGCTAAAGGAGAAAAGGTGTTGGAGAAGAGAGAAAGAAGAGAAAAGGAAGTTTTAGAGGTTTTGAGAGAGTTGGGGGGGGGGGGGGGGGGGGTGTGCAAATTGAAAGAGAGAGGGTTAGGGTTTAAATAGAAAAGTGGTTTATGGTTTTCACGGGAATCAAAATGTCAAAACACAAAGTTTAAAGAAGTGGGGTCTATAATATGGCAAGGATGTGCTGCTTAACTTGGTCTAGGCATGCTAGGTGAGCATGCCCTATGTTCATTATCTGCTTGGGGCACGGTTGTGCCGCTTGGCATGCTTGGGTGTGCTAGACTCTGAACTTGCAAAAAGAAAAATTGTAATTATCTGGCATGGGGGTGCTGATTAGCACTGCTTGGAGTGCCAGAATCTAATTCTCAAAGAGGTTTTCAACCTTGAACAGCATGGGGGTGCCATGTAGCACCCCTAGGGCATGCTAGAGCTTGAACATAAACTTTTCCAAGTTTTGTTTTTTCGAACTCCACTTTGCCTGAACAAGATTTGACAATCAACAAAGAACAAGAATAATTAAAAACTTTGGAGAATTATAAAAAGGAATAACAAAATAAACAAAAATTTGAAAGAGTCTAAAGAAAAAAACATGTGTTGTCTCCCATAAGCGCTTTTGGTTAATGTTGTTAAGCTCGAGTCACTGGACTCTCTTTTAAGTCAAGGCCAAAGAACTCTTTTCCGAATCAAAGCTCCCTTCATTTTATACTTTTGATCTTTGAGCACTGACTTTAAAGCTGTAACACTTGTCGCCCAATCCTAAAAGATTGGACAGCGTGTGTTCTTAACTAACTTATAGTTCTTATTAAAAATTACAAGTGGCTAAATTTTCATATGTTTAGCAAGTGTGTTTTTTTAAATGCTTTATGAAATCCCTACAGAAAAACTATAAGAGTTTTCCTTAGAAATGAAACTTGCCAAACAAATGAAAACAAAGCACTTCCAATCATAATATCCTCCAAAACCCCAACAAAACTCCAATTATTTCTCAAGTTCTCAATAACTTCTATAATTCCATATATCAAACAACAATGTCAACTCTTCTTAGAAATATCATCACATTTAAGGTTCTAACATATATTCTAACTTGGATTACAATTCTACATTCATCTATAAAATATGTCATATAATAGTCAACTAACTTAATTTACATAGCTTAAATAATACATCTCCTTAAATAAAAGTTATACATGCCATATATCCTAATTACATAATCTACTCAAAATGTGATCTTCACCTCTGATGCTACATTTTGGTCTTTAGCAGCACCAATTGTTCTAAACCTGCGTGTAATAAAATCAACGCGCTGAGTATATCTCTCAATGGTGTTAAAAACATACATAAAATCAATATTGCTTAAGCAAAAAAAATTAAAATATAAAGCATTTGAAAATACTTAAAATTAGAAACACAATATGTCAATCATAATAAAGATGCTTAAAAACATAAAACATAATAGGAACATAACCATAATCTTATAAAATATTAGCCATATTCAACACTCATTTAAAACTTATTTTTTTACTTATAGTTAAACATAAGCCATTTTATTATTAGCATTAAAAGCAAGTCTTACATTATTCTTTAGGGCTCATATACACTAGGAGAATATATGAAGATTAGATTCTATAACATATCATATTTGGCCTTTGGTCGTCAACCATACCATAAAAACTTAAAAGCCTACTTATATATAATAAGCGCGTCCGCTTAAAAAGAATGCATCCAGAGCCTAGCATATGATCATAGCTTCATAATATAATGACATTGAAGTCGAGCATTGCTCCTCTTACATAAATGAATCAAATCATTACACATTTTCAACCAAAGCATACAAGAGCCCAAAAATGTTATTATTACTTCTTAAGTCATCATATTTGTTATAAATCATTTCATAATAGAACATTTACTTCAAATTCACTTAACTTACAACTTAGTAAAATTTCCATATTTTCATATCTACACATTAAAACCTTCATTTCCAAAACATGTACTTAACTAACATATTTTACTCAACTTCATTAAAACTTACAACTTATACAAATTCATTCAAACTTCATACTTATTCATTCAAAACTTACATTCTTAAAACATACATTTAACATAATATACACATCCCTTGAAAACAACTTTAAAAGAAAGTAATCAAGCCTTACCGATGAAAAGTGGTTTGGCCTCTTTAGGATAAAAAAGGGAGAAACCTTTTTCCTTCAGATAGGCACCAATTCAAAGCTTAATTCATTTAAAACAAAAAAACTCATTTTTACATGTTTAAAGCTTTCTTTAAGTCTTGAAAATTCTTAAACATTAAAATACATGGTAAGGATTTAAATTGTCATCTAATTACTTATCAACTAACACTTAGGAGTCAAAATCAAGCATAAAAATCAAAAGAAAAATCAAGCCCTTCACCCAAGTGGATTTGGCCTCTTAAGATGGAGAGGAAGGGATTACTTCCCTTCGCAATTAAGCATGATATCATGCTTAGAAACCATTCCAAATAACATTAAACTAAGCAATTCCCAACAATCTCATCAAAGTAATCAAAATTCCCAAAATTTCACATAAAACTTAAAAATCGAAAACTTTAAAAATCAAAGGAAATGAAAGAGGTAGTAGCACTAACCTTCAAAGACAAGCTCAAATGAGCTTAGAAAGCTCTACTCCTTAGCTTTCCCCTTGCCCTTAGAAGAAGGTTCACCAACCTCTTCAAAGTGGCAAAAACAATCATTCAAAACCAAGAAATTAACAAAGAATGAGATGGAGCATGATTTAGAGCATGTTCAAACATATATGTACTATAAAATTCACTAATTAATTCATAAAACCAAAATTCACAACTTACTTGAATTAGTTACAAACTCCAAATTACTTGAATTTAATCACCAATTACCAACTTATTAACTTAATTCTTCAAGTTTAATCACTTGACTTTGGTTTAATTTGGATAATTTTTGGTAGTTTATTGAGTTTAGAATTGAAAGAAAATGGAGGAGAGGAAGAAATTAGTTAATGTTGAAGTGGAGGAGAAGAAGAAGGAAATATGAAAAAGTAGTAGTTTAATTGACTTAAGTAATCAAGTCAAATTTTGCTACTCTGCAATTTATATCATGTGGATGGCTAGGATTAAGTCTTAGGTATTCTCATCCAAGGTCCTAAATATTCACCAAATGATTCTCCTCAATTATTATTTAACTCCACATATTTATTAAATTAACTCCATATAAATAATTCCACAATTTTCCATAATAATATCACACTAGAAAACACCATTTACGAATTACTTAAATTCTCCAATAATATTCATGAGATATTTTCTACCCACCTAAGTCATGCAAACATGCTCTAAAAATATTAAATGAAATATTAGACATGTATAATAATTTTTCTGGACCGAAATAGTATCAAGTTCAGGACCGATGGTAGTATTCACAAACCGATAAATCATTATTTCAAACTCTAAAAAAATAGGATATTACAAAAGATTCATGAGAAAATCTTTTCTTGATTATGAAAGGCCTTGGTCCCATGAAATTCAAACTCCAAACATCAAAGATCTCCACTTTAGGAATGTTGTTCAATGGCTTTGAAATATTCCTTAACCTTCGACAATGATCACAAAGCGAATAAAGTTAAAAGCATCTTTAAACAAGTTAAACCGGTGCAAATTGCTCTCTAGAACACATGTTGCTCTCTTGTTTCCTCCAAAGTGTCCCCCCACACTCCATTGAATGCAAAAGCAAATTACACTTTCCATCTCTACTTTCGGCACACATCACCTAAACAACTGGTCACTATAATGCTTAAATAAAAAAGACTCCTCCCAATAGTAATAATTAACATCATAAAATTTTTTTTCCTTTTGTTGATAAGAAAGATTAAGATTAGTGATTTTGCAAGCAAGGTAATTAACTATATCAACACAACATGGAACTTGCATAGTTGCTAGAAGAAGAAGATGTTCACATGGGAAGTCTTCATTAATTTGTAGTTCCTCTTGCCTTCTTCCCCCAATTCAAATCTAGAAAAGTGATTAATGACTAGGTTCTCAGTTCCTTTCTTATCACGAATTTCCAAATCAAATTTCTGTAAAAGAAGAACCCAACAAAATAGTCTAGGCTTTGCATCTTTCTTTTCTAACAAATATTTAATATTTGAGTGATCAGTTCGAAAGGTAGGCTTTAATCCGGCACAATAATAATAGGAGTTGAAATCAATTCCTTCTTCAACCTATTAAAAACATTCATGCACTCTTCGTTAAAATAAAAAGGAACATCCTTAACCAATAAATTACAAAGAGGTTTTTGTGATTTTTGAGAAATCTTTAATTAATCTCCTATAAAAACCTACATGAACAAGAAAACTTCTTACTCTATTTACCGAATCTGAAGGTGGTAGCTTCTCAATTACCTTTATCATATCTTTATCCACTTCAATCCCTTTTTCTAAAATTTTATGCCCTCAGAAAATAATTTCACTAACCATAAAGTGAAATTTTTTCCAATTCAATATAAGGTTAGTGTCTTCATATCACTATATTACAAGAGAAATGTTATAAAGACAAGAATAAAAAGAAGAACCAAATATAAAAAAGTCATCCATTATGAATTTTCCAATAATGTTAGAAAATATAGACATCATACACCTTTGAAAAGTCATAAATGCATTACACAACCCAAAAGGCATTCTCCTATAAGCAAAAGTACCATAAGGGCAAGTAAAAGTGGTCTTTTCTTGATCCTTGAGAACTATGGGTATTTAAAAATACCTTGAATAACCATATAGAAAACAATAATAAGGATAACCTGCAAGTTTTTCCTGCATTTGATCAATAAAAGGCAAAGAGAAGCTTTGCGTGTTGCTTTGTTCAACTTTCGATAATCAATATACTCATGCCAACTTGTGACAGTTCTAGTAGGAATCAACTCATTATTTTTATTAGAAATAACTGTCATTGTGAACCCCTACCCCCCCGGATGCAGCGCAATGCGTATGCAAAAGGATAGAAATGCACTTGATGTGTGAGAGTCGCCACCTGGTTTAATTATTTAAGGGTAAACTAGGAAAACCCTAAATGACTCCAATTTTAATTAACCTAATTACTAGATTAATTACC